>ML798419.1:137407-169343 GCA_009831015.1 Picea engelmannii
AAAATACTTGAGGATTTGATGATTTTTCTTAATTTGGAAGCGTTTCCCCAATAGATAAGGGCACCAAAGATTAATGACATTCAAAATAGCCAACATTTCCTTTTCATAGATTGATTTGACAAAATTTCACTCAGACAGTTGTGTGTTGGTAAAGGCCAAAGGTCTACCCTCTTGCATAAGGACAACGCCAATTCCTTTCCTTGAAGCATAACATTCTAGGACAAAGGTCTTTGTGAAATCAAGAAGGGTCAGGACTGGAGTGGTGTGCATGGACATCTTCAAGGTTTGAAAATCCTAAGAAGCTGTTGGAGTCCAAGTGAAAGAATTATTTTTAAGGAGTGCAGTGAGAGGTTCCACAATCTTTCCATAATTCTTAACAAACCTGAGATAATAAGATGTTAAGCCCATAAATTCACACAATCGTTTGAGTGTCTTTGGATGAGGATAGTCTTTCATAGATTCAATCTTTTTAGGATCCACTCTAGTGTTGTCCTTGCCAACAAGATGACCTTCGTACTTGACACATGCGCCAAGAACCTTCTTTCTTAAGGACCATGACCATAGGAGAATATTAGGGGCTTGTACTAGGGTGGACAAAACCTATGTTAAGCAGTTCTTGAACCATTTTCTTAATTTCATTTTTTGGGGAAAAGAGGTGACGATAAGGATGGATATTGGGAGGAAGGATTCCCGGGACAAGGGGAATGGAATGATCATGAACACCATGGGAAGGAGGGAGTCCCTTGGGAGTGGAAAAACCACTTGATGTTTCAATAGGATGGATTGGAGGTCCTGCGACACAAAGGGTGTCTCAGTTGCTTATATGGCATGGAGTTGGGCAATAACGATAGAATGACATTTTTTGAGAAGTTGTTCCTACGATGGGAACTAATGATCTCAGGGGAATGGAAAATGATGCCTTGGAACTTATATTGTTGACCCTCCTAGTCGAATTACATGGCTAATTCCTTAAAATCCATGAGAATGGGACCCAAAGTCCATATCCAGTCTGCACCCAACGCAATGTCACAACCACCCATGTCGATAGAAAACATATTAGATTTCAGGTGGTAGTCACCAATTTGGAGACACACATTTTCACAACGCTCTCCACATTTCGTGGACCCGCCATTGGAAATCATGATTTGGAAATTATTGACTGCATGGATATAACAATTAGTTTATTGGGAAATGCAGCGATGAATAAAATTATGGGTGCTTCCACTATCAACAAGAATGATGACCTTCCTATGCTTGATGTAGCCAATTAGCTCGAGGGTTTAGGGAGTAGAGAAACTAGTGAGAGCATTTAGGGAAATGACCGGTTCTACTTCGGGAATGTCTGAGGGAGGGGTTATGCCAGTGGGTTCAAGTGACACGGACACAAGGGGAGCTTCAACATCCTCTTCTGAAACATCCTCCGAGATGGCCATAAAAATATTTTGTTCCTTACACTTGTGTCCCGCAAAATATTTTTCATCACAATTATAAGAAAGGCCTTTGAGTTGGCGTTCAACCATTTCAACCCTGGTTAATTTTTGGATCTTTAGTGGAGTAGAAGGAGGAGTGGGATTTACTGGTTTAGTGCAAGGAATAAAGGAGGGTTTTCGATTTTGAGAAGAGACAACCTATTGTGTTTCCTTACCTCTTTTAGTAGCCTGCACCCAAATCTGAGGTCGAGCCATGAGGACATGGGCATGGATCTCATCCTTGAGGCCACTGATAAAACATTCTCGGAAAAAATCATCAGACATGCCCTTTGTATGAAAATCTAGTTGCTCAAAAGTAGTTGTAAAGTATTTCACTGTGTCAGATTGTTTGAACTTTGTCAAACGGTCTAAATGGTTGGTGTTAGTGTCAAAGTTTTCATAAAGATCTACCACAAAGTGTGTCCAATAAACATACCCTTGATGACTGGTTTTTCTCCATTGCCATTATTGCCAACATTCTTGATCTAGATGGAAAACACCATACCAAAGTTTGGCCAACACATATGTAATGTCGTACAAAGAGAAATATTTTTCCATTTGAGTTACCCAACTAGTGGGATTTGAGACATCAAATTTTGTCACATCCACACGTGGAAGGCGTAGGTCACGCTAAAAGTGACGGGGCTGAAAATTATGGGAATGAGAGGAAGTTTCAGCTTTGCTATGCAAAGGTGGGTCAGATAAAGTGGGATCTGCAGGGATATGCAGCTTGGTGTAGATCATCATAGCGACATATTCAAGTTGGGTAGTAATGTTTTGTTTGAGGTCTTCTTTGAGTTCCTCAATTGAGGCGACGATGGAGGAATGCATGTTTTTATTGATGGTGGCAATATTGGCATTGAGTTGTCTCACTTCTTGTTGGGTCTTTGTGAAATTTGATTGCAAGGTATTGAAGTGAGTTTCCAAGTCTTGGCTACGGGTATGGTCCATGATGACGAGGGAACCGAAAATGGTTGGGTGGGGTCAAAACAATTTCTAAAAAATTATAGGTATGAAAGTGATAAGGGAGAAGAGAGAAATCCAATGGAATAGGTCTCAAATAATGGTGCAACAGGATCAAGAATTTTTATTTTTACACCTGCGGAGTTATACTTCGGTCTAAAGAATACTGCAATGATGAAATGCCCAAATGATTAATCAAGAAGAAATGTGTAGTGATTTGGAAACTCAAATGCAGGAGACACAGTTGTGCGGAAATAGATCTTGTTTGTTTTGTTTTTTGTTTCCATTCCCAAAGGTTAGTTATTCAAGGGTTTGAATTGTGCTATAGCTCTCTAATATACATGCTGGGTTCAACAATACTACTCGGCCAAATATCTCAGGGAACCAACTAAGGAGGCTAGACCGTGCCCTTAGCCGTACTACCCGACTACCTAGGTACTAGAGAGTATCTTCCCGAGTGTTGTTCTCAGTGGCACTATAGCAATCATGTGGCTGATCGGTTTATATTAAGAGGGCTTTAGGAAATCTAGGCCGATCCATATATAGATGCTGTTTGATGTGCTACCACTCAAAGGGGTACCAACGTGGGTTACTAGGGTGGCCAATAGATGTGCACTTAAGTATCACTTGTATTTCCTATGTGTATGAATCCCCGACCACGGGTTTATGTGTGTAACAACAAATATCTGTATATTAAAGATGTCAGAATACATCTCTACCCTGAAAAAAATTAACCCACAATTTTATGTCAAGGAAAGTGCTCTGATACCACCTGTAATATTCAAGATATAAAAAGTATGCAGCACATAAATAAAATGATATAAATGGAAAATGAACAACAATATAACTAGAACAACACCACAATAATACCAAAATGATACCAGAATAACACCAGAAAGATAACTTTGATTACTGAGAGCAATGTTCACTTGCCTCTTTGAGAGGGAAACCTCCAACAGAGTAGAGTTCTATTACAATAATATCCAAGACAAAAAATTTCATACCCTTGACTCCTATTTATACTAAATATGTCTATCAAAAGAACCATCTAGAGGAAGATCCTTCTAGAAGCGGAAGCTTCTATTAGGTATTTTTACATTCGACTTATTATTCCTTATTGCTACATCTTATTAATATTGACCTTTATTACATCAGAATATATTATTCTACCTACGTGAGAGGTTAGGTCCCTAACATGTACAATTGGAAAATCCATGAAAGATTGAGTTGTTGAGGGTGTCAGGTTCTCAAAGTCTGAAAGAAAGACCCCGGGAAGGTCTATAGTGATTAGGTACAACAAATATATCTAGAGGTTCAAAAGGTATGTCTTATTTTATAAGTAGTTGGATGTTCTTGTCTACATGAGATATGGTTATGGGGGTTTGAGGATTTTCCCTAGAGAGGCTATTGGTTGTATGGAACTGACTAAATAAGTCAGATCTATAGAAATACAGTACTGGTATATCTGATATTTATCATTGGTAGATATTGTTAGTGTTGAGGGATTTTGTGGTACATGGTTGAGGGTTTTGGTTGTGAACTAATTGTGAAGTTGTTTGTGAAGTTTGAGGCTGCATATTAGTGATGGTTTGACGTCTAGTCCATGTGAGGGTTATTACACTTTATCATGATTGTATACACATGTATGGAACATGACTAGAGAGATATAGATGCACTTGGTTAAGAGATACGTATGATGATATATGCATAGGGAACAACTACAGATTGGACACAGTGACAGGTTGTAGGTTGATTTGACAAAGGTAGCAAAGTATTTGAGTTTTAGAAAAGGTGAAAACCCTAGCTGTCTGAAGGTGTACGTAGGGTATATTATAGACATGCCATGTACATACATATAATACAGTATAGACTGGGTGCATACATACACGAGCTGTAGCATATACAAGTCACATACATGTTGGTATTTGTTGGTACAGGATGACTTTTGGTACATGATTGATTACAGATTATTGGTATATTTTGGTTACAGGTTGTTGGGATAGATTGGTACATGTTTACAGTGGTATATCTGATAGGGATAGCATGGCAGTGGTTTCATCATTTGACACTTATATTTCAGGGTGGTTGGATGGGGAAAGGATATGTGGTTGTAGCCACCTTCCGGTTGTAGCTGGAGAACATAGGGGGTTGTAGCTAGAGAATTGGAGAGTTGGAGCTTCCCTAAAGTTTTAGCCTGAAAATATAGGGAGTCAGAGCCTCCTTCCACTTGTAGTTGGAGAACAAAAGAAGTTGGTGCTTCCAATGAATGTAATTATTAAAGATATATAAGAAAAAACATTATGTTGTTTTCTCCCACATTGGGTTTCCACGTAAAAATATTGGTGTACTTTGTATCTATATGATTTTTCATTGTTCATGGTTTATTTATTGTACACTTTTTGAATGATAATGGTATATTGATGATAAAGATAAACAACACTTACATATTGTTGTTAAAAGGATTAAACATATCTATTACTAATTCAACCCCCCACCCCCTCTCAGTAATCCAAGAATTGGTATTAGAGCAGGTTCCTTTAGGAATTAGTGTAACCACTGAAAGGTAGATCATGGAAAGAAACATTATGTATAAAAATGGAATACCACAGTTTGATGGACATAACTATCCATTCTCGAGCAGAAGGATGAAAACATATGTACATGCACATGGATTTGAGGTTTGACAATCAGTTGTAAATGGATATAAAGAACCTGTTGTTCCTCCAACAAATGAAAATGGAAAGAAACTCCATCTAAATAATTCAAAGGGAAAAACTGCACTCCTGAATGGTCTGGTTGATTTAGTATATGTCAAATTTATGCATTGCAATTTAGCAAAAGAGATTTGAGACGAACTTTAGAAATTTTATGAAGGAGACATAAAAGTCAAGGCAATAAAGATTCAAACTTACAGAGGTCAATTTGAGAAATTGAAGATGAAAGAAGATGAAAATATTGCAGCCTACTTTTTATGAGTTGATGAAACAATGAATGCAATCAAAGGTTTGGGAGAAGAATTTAATGAATGTATAATTGTTCAAAAAGTGATAAGATCTCTTCCAATGAGATTTGATCCTAAGATATCAACACTAGAATAAATAATATTTATGAACTCAATAAGAATGGATGAGCTACATGGAATATTCATGGCCTATGAAATGAGTATCGATTAGGAGAATCTAGTCACAAAAGAATAATCATTCAAAGCATCCAAGAAGTCGAAGAAAAGGGGAAAGCAAGAGGTAAATTTAGATAACAACAACAGTGACATCTCAAAAGACAATGAAGAAGTAGCAAACTTCATTAGAAGGATATAAAAGGGAAACGATGGAAAATACAGAGGTAAGATTCCATTGATTTGTTTTAATTGTGATGGTATTGTTCATTTCTATAACAAATGTCCCCATAAGAAAAAGAAAATAAATGAAGAAGATGATTCAAATAGAAAACAAATGTACAAAGGAAAAGGAACCAAAAACAATTTTTTCAAGAATATCTTTTTCCCAAAAGAAGACAACACATCATCAGAGGAAGATGAAGATAGTAAAAGTGAGACAAAAAGGGTTATATTCATGGAAATAGAAAATTTTGATGAAGAAGGAAACAAAGAATAATATGAAGAGGAAGAACTTGACTACAAAGAATAACTGTTGAGTGATATAGAAGTTATGAAAAGACAAAAGAATGAAAAGAAAAGAGAAAACTCAAAATTCCAACTCTATGGAACTAGAGGAAGATGATCACTAAATTAAAAATTAAATTTGAAATAAGACAAAAGAATTGAATAAGAACTCAAAGAATGGTTAGAATAAAGAGACATGATCATTGGAAATTTGGAAGTAGAGATTGGCACATTGATAAAAGATCTTCAAAAGAAAAACATGCAGAACAACTCAAAATTTCTGGACAATATTATTAGCAGTCAAATGCCAAATCATGACAAGTTCGAACTTGGATACAATTAGCCAAAAAAGGGATCAAGATCCAAAAAAAATATCAAGAAACACAAGCAAGAAGCTAATCATAGATAGTCAAAGGAGACAAGTATTTTTAGAAGGAAGATCACAAAGACACTCCTCTACCCAAAAGATTCATATTTCATAATCAACGATAGTCAGAAACAAGAAGGATTCAAGAAGAAGAAGGATTCATAAGAGTAATTCATTTTAGAATATCTTCAACTCCCAGGTATCAAACTGTCTTCTTTGGTTTATGTTATTCACGTAACAATTTTGGACATAAAGCTATAAATTGAAGAGAAAATAGCAGAAACAAAAACAAGTTTGAAATTCATGCACACAATGGTTATCCAAAAAATCCTACTGAAACACAGAGAAGAAGCTACAACATGTTTGAATCCTTGAGCACTGAATTTGAATGCTACAAGTGCAACAACTTTGGACACATGGCCAAAGATTGTAGAATGACAATCCCTCCTAGAGAATAACAACAATAAAAAACATGAACCTCAGTAGAGAATATGGATAAGAAAGTATAATTAGTTTAACAATAAATAATGCACACTCTCTATACAATCTAAATACAAGAAACATGGTTGGTATGTTGATAATGGCTGCTCAAAGCACATGACAAGTGATGAGGACAAGTTTATAACCTTGAGAAAGGAAAGAGATGGATCAGAATCCTTTGGAAACAATGACTCGGCTAGAATCATTGGAAGAGGCACAGGAAGAATTGGAAACAAAGATACCAAGGCATAAAATGTTCTACTAGTGGAAGATAGGAAACATAATCTTCTAGTGTAAGTAAAATGTGTGACCAAGGTCACAAAATTTTTGTTTGATTCATAGAAGTGTGAGATAAGAAAAGAAGATTCAGGAAGATTGGTTGCAACAACTGTAAGAACTTCAATCAACATATATGTATTAAGTGAAATTAGAAATGAAAAGTGTTTTCTAGGAAAGGATGATGAAGTTTGGCTATGGCACAGAAGGATGGGTCACATAAAATTTGACAACCTAGTCAAAGTCAGAAAAAACAAAGAAGTCAGAGAAATTATCCAGATCACAAAGCCAACCAACATCTTATGCAAGAATTGTCAAAAAGGAAAAAAGAAAGAAGATAAAATTCAAATCAAAGGAATACTCCACAAAAAGACCGCTGGAAATTGTACATATTGATCTAGTTGAACCAACTAGAACAAAGGGTATAAAAGGTGATCAATATTTTATGTTATTGGTTGATGATTTTACAAGGACGATTGTAGTGTTTTCTCTCAATAAAAATTCAAAATCATTCAAGAACTTCAAGGTATACAAGGAAATGGTTGAAAATGAAATGGATTCAAAAATCAAATGTTTGAGATATGATAATGGAGGAGAGTTTACTTCAAAGGAATTTATCGATTTATGTAGCAAGTATGGAATAAAAAGGAAATTATTTGTTTCTAGGACACCTCAATAGAATGGATTTGTCAAAAGGAAGAACATGAAAGTACAAGAAATGGCTCAAAATATGTTAATGGATTCCAAGTTGACAAATGTCTTTTATGCTCATGCAGTGCATACAAAAATTCATATTCAAAAAGAGTAATGCTCAGAAACAATGGTGATAAAACTCCCTATGAGTTTTGGAAAGGAGGACCAAGAAATGTGAAGCACTTCATAGTTTTTGGAAGAATGGGAAAGTTTGATTCTCATGTGGACATAGGGAAATCATAGAAATGTTTCAATCTTAGGATCAACAAAGTTGTGGAAAGCATCAATGTGGGGGTTGATGAGATAGGTGGATGAAAAATAAAAGAAGAAGAAAAGAAATCAATGGAACAAGTTGATGAAGAAGAAGAAAAAGAACAAGAAGTAGCATAAGGGGAAGATGAAGAAGAGAAGTTAGAATAGAACAAAAAAAACAACAATATCTTCAAGTACCTACGAAGACACTTAGAAAACAAATACAAAAGAATCATCCATCAGATCATATTATCAGGTACAAAGATGGAGGAGTTGATACTAGAAGAAGAATTTGTTCACCAGAACAATTTCACCTAGAACTCTTATCTTCGATTGAGCCAAGAATCTTTGAAGACTCCATGGTGTAGGATCATCGCTCCAACTCAACAACGTGCCAACTAGAAAACACATCAAAGTGTGCATTCAAGGAGGGAGAGGCATCAACCCTCATTTAAAATTTCAAATTGTAATTTAATGTTTAAGGCTGGAAGAGACAAAGCCATGTTATTTTGCAGACAAGAGTTGGTGTCACCTTAATGGTTGACAGGCTGAGGAGATCTAGAACCAAACCAGACTAGACAACCATTAATTGTAATTCAATGTAAATAAATGAGAGTAGGTAGCTTGGAGGGAAAGGCTCAAAGAGCCCCTCTTTTGTAAAAAGATCTTTGTATCTAGATTCATAGGCTTTTTTTAGATAAGAATAAGAGATAGGAAGGATAGAGAGAGAGAAATAAAAGAGCCGAGACTCTGTAGCATTTCGAGATTTTTACACATTGTAACAGGCATTCTAAGATTAATACAAAGAGCAATTTTTCCTGCATAAGATTCTTTGTGTGTTTCCATGTGATTTTATGAATGTCATATGTGTATGTGCATATGAATGTATGTTGTAGATGTACGTTAGATTCCATCTAAAGGTTATAAACAAAATTTGTTGTCTGTGAGTTTCTGATTTCAGTCTGGGTTCTTTGTGGCTAAATGCAAGGGGTTGCATGACAGAGTGTTGAGGAATTTGCGATCCAATGCAAAAAGTGCACATCTAAGTTATGTGGAATTCAAGAAAAGACATGCCAGAACGACACGCCAGAGGAATCATAAATTCAGGGGAGAAGCCTCAAGGTTACTGAACACCTTGGCGGAAAGACTGTTCATAGTAGGGCACAGAGAGAAGACAAAATTGTTGAGGATTCTATATAGATCTACCAAGTGGGCATCGAGCGAGTGCAAGGAGTGCACAAGGAGAACTTTGTTTCGAGTTCATAGATAAGAGAAGTGTCAAGGATAGACATTTATAGAGTTACTGAATACTCTGTCAACTCAACAAGGAGTGCTTGAGGATAAGTTTCCAAGAGGGCACTTATATCTCTTCAACGGACAAAAGGGACAAAGACCTTTGAGGTATGAGTAGTTGAATCTCAAGAGGATAGAGTTTTTGAACACTCTGAAGGAAGACCTATGCAATGAGTGCACCAAGCTAACACTTGGACGAAATGTTGAAATACATCCAGTTGAAGGTCAATCAAAGCACAAGGAGTGCGCACAGAGAGAACTTGTTTTATGTTACAAAGCTCAGGAGGTCGAGAATAGAGCGTTGCAGGAAAGCACCAAAAATGATTTTGGGAACATGTAGAAGGGTCAAGTCCCTTAGAGACTAAGAAAGATGAAAGAAAAGGAGGAGTAGTGCAAAGTTGCATGCAGAGAGCAAGTGAGTGTCAGGGATAAGGTTTGATTTCCTTGCCAAAGCGCAGGAGAGACAACATCTTTAGAATGCAGACGAGACCCAAATAACTGAGCTCGCAGAGGAAACAAAGGTTGAGAAATTTGAAACATTTGAATTTTTCCAAGTCCGAAGAAAGCCAAAGCTCAAGAGGAGGAGCATCAACATCCGTTGGATCAGCTGTAGGAGAATATATCTGGAGTGTTGAATCTCATGTCCAGATAGGAGAAGCGAGTGCACAGGAGGAAACATATATCAATGGTTAGATCTGAGTTCATGGAATAACACCCATTGGATCCAGAGGAATATGCATGAGGTTTAATCCTTTGGAATTGCATAGGAGAGAGGGCTTTGTGAAGTCGCAAAGTCCCAAAATCATCGAAACCATCCATTAAGACAGGGACACATGGCGAGAGATCAACATTTCACTAACTCACAACTCAGGGAAGTCAAAGGGAAAAGTCATGAGGATTCGTGAAACCTGAGTTCACGATTTGATCATAGTCATCGATTGAATAGAGAGTGTGGACCGTATATCTAGTCTCGAAAAGTTCACAAATTTGGGGATCGAGAGAAGGGAGGTGAGTGGTCCTCCAACTTCGTGAAATGCAAAGTCCTGATACGCGAAGGGGACAGAAGGACTATTGGATCACGAGCATTGCGGACCATTGATCTCATGTGAACGGAGCTCAACGTTCGGAGCTTCGAATTTTGGGAGAAGAGAAGGAGGCCAGTTTCTGACAATGCAAAGCACGAAATTGTGAAGCGCTTGGAAGTTTGGCCCCAGTTCATAGCTGGAGGTCATATCAATGGAAGGATAAGGGAGGATCTAGCTAATGCTATGCCCTTGTTGAGATTTCAGAGATCGTGAGAGTTGGGGTGACTCACATGCAGAGACCTGACATGCAAAATTTTGAAACACCTTTAGGTAAGGCTTGTGGTCACTGCTAGTGATCGTATGGGGGAAAAATCACACCCAGTGCTTTTTCATATGGGCGTAGTTTTCACATAAGGACTTGTGGATTTATTTCATGGAGGTTCCAGCAGGGACCTGAAAGAGCTAATCCAACTCAGAGAATTAGAACAATCTTTGACCAGGAGGTCGACAGAAGTTGGAGAGGTAGGGGGGTCTACACCAAAGTGGTATCAGAGCACAAATTGTTGTAGGGTGTTCAACAAATGGTAGACATCTAGGTGGGTTGAGCCCAAAGTACCAATTTCATTCTTGAAGGCAGAGAGATGGATACTTCAAATCAAAAGCATGGTTGAGGAGAAGATCACCATAAGAAAAGAAAAGCTGAGATTGATGAAGACCTCAGCGACATAAGAGCACAAATGGAGAATCTTGCATATAAAATGAAGTAGGATGCTAAATTGAATTGGGTGTATGAGTGGCCCATGAAGAAGAAGGTGAAGTGGCTAGTCAAGGAATTGTTGGCCAAAGGACAACGACAACTGTTAAATAGGTGGTTGAGGAATGTGAAGAGCCTCAGTGACACAAAAGAGATGGTTCATATCTATGACCTAGAAATTGGGAAGATTCTCAATGATGATGAGGAGAAGAGATCAGAGAAGGGTCTTAGAACCTGCCAGGTGGGCAGGGATGAAACTTTAGATTTCCAGGTGGGCAAGGGAAGTGAAATGAGACTAATTGAGGGTCTCATGAACTCAGAGGTGAGTTCAGATCAACAAGGAAGGCTGACAAAGGAGGAATATCATAGGAGCATTCTAATCATTGGGGAAATTCAAATATTCCTACCAAGAATCCAAGTCAAGGTTGGAGAATGTGTTGCAGATGCAACAACAAAATAAAGACAACCAACAGTGACTATCATAGAGGAGGAAGAAATGGAGTAGACACTGATGTATACCCCAACAGAAGAAGAGAACACAGTTGAGATGCTCACTCTGTGGGAGAAGGAATTGAACATGCTGGAGGATTGGTTGAACTATACAGAGCCAGTAAATGACTGCCATGATGTGAAAGTCAAGAAGATAAAAGAGGAATTCCAATCGTAAGAGAAGATGGAGGAAGATGGAGTTGAACCAGCACAAGAAGAACTAGCAGAAGAAAATCTTTCAGAAGAGGAAGAAGTTGAGAAACATCTCAGTGATGAGACTGTAAAAGAGGAGTCTGAGGCATGATGGCTAGCTAGTGCCATAGAAAAATAAAATAGAAAGGGGGATCAAGATGATCTACCCATAGATAAAGAGGAGTTGCAGTAGAAAAGGAAGCATAAGAAAAGTCATCCATTGGATCAACTGGATGAGGTGATTGAGGAGATAAAAAGGCTGATGTTGAGGTCAACACAAGAATCTATAAGCAGAAGGGAGATGAACAGAGGAGGAACTGCAAGAGAAGAAGGGAAGCATAAACAACAACAACAAAGCAGTGGAGCAGATGGACAACTCCAAAGAACAGTTTGGGATCCAGGTGGATTTGAATAAAGCCAACAACCTCATGAGCAGGAGCTCATGAATGTTTTGTAGTAGTGGAATATGATGCAGGAGCATCACTCCAACTTAGCAATGCACCAGCTAGACAACAAATCAAAGTGTGCATTCAAGGAGGGAGAGGCATCAACCCTCATTTAAAATTTCGAATTGTAATTTAATGTGTAAGGTTGGAAGAGCCAAAGCCATGCCGTTGTGTAGGCAAGACTTGGTGTCGCCTTAATGGTTGACAGTCTAAGGAGATCTAAAACTGATTCGGTCTAGACAACCATTAATTGCAATTCAATGTAAATAAATGAAAGTAGGTATCTTGGAGGGAGAGGCTCGAGGAGCCCCTCTTTTATAAAAAGATATTTTTATCTAGATTCATAGGGTTTTTTTCAGACAAGAATAGGATATAGGAAGGATAGAGAGAGAGAAATAAAAGAGTCGAGACTTTGTAGCAGTCTGAGCTTTGTACACATCATAATAGACATTCCGAGATTAATACAAAGAGCAGTTTTTCCTACATAAGATTCTTTGTGTGTTTCCATGTGTTTTTATGAATGTCATCTGTGTATGTGTTTATGAATTTATGTTGTAGATGTATGTTAAATTCCGTCTGTAGGTTATAGACAATGTTTTTTTTTCTGTGAATTTCTGATTTCAGTCTGGGTTCTTTGTGGCTAAATGCAAGGGGTTCCATGATAGAGTGTTGAGGAATATGTCATCTAGTGCAAAGACTGCACATCTGAGTTATGTGGAATTCAGGCTAAGATGTGGTAGGAGGTCGCACCAGAGGAATCATAAATTCAAGGGAGAAGCCTCAAGGTTACTAAAAACCTTGGAGGAAAGACTCTGTAGAGGAGGGCACAGAGAAAAGATAGAATTGTTGAGGATTGTGTATAGCTCTTCCAGAGTGCACAAGGAGAACTATGTTTCAAGTTCATAGATAAGAGAAGTGTCAAGGAGAGACACTTACATAGTTAATGAATACTCTATCAGCTCAACAAGGAGTGCTTAAGCATAAGTTTCCAAGAGGGAACTTATATCTCTTCGAGGGACATAAGGGACATAGACCTTTGAGGTTCGAGTAGTTGAAGCTAAAGAAGACAGAGTTGTTGAACACGCTGAAGGAAGACCTGTGAAAGGAATACAGCAGGCCAACACTTGGACAAAGTGTTGAAAGATAGCTAGTTGAAGGCCAGTAAAAGCGCATGGAGTGGGCGCAGAGAGAAGTTGTTTAAAGTTCCAAAGATCAGGAGGTCGAGCACAGAGCATGCCAGGAGAGCACCAGAAAGTATTTTGGGAAGAGGCATAAGGGTCGATTCCCTTAGATAATGAGCAAGCCGAAAGCTCAGAAGGAGTACTGCAAAGTCGCATGTAGAGCGCAAGTGAGCGTCAGGGTTAAGGTTTGATTTCCTTGCCAAAGCTCAAGGGAGACAACATCTTTAGAATGTAGAAGAGACCCAAGTAGCTGAGATCGTAGAGGAAACAAAGGTCAATTCCTTTGAAACATTTGAATTTTTCCAAGTCGGAAGAAATCCAAAGCTCGGGAGGAGGAGCGTCAGCAGTCGTTGGATCAGCTGCAGGAGAAGAGATCTGGAATGTTGAATCTCATGTCCAGATAGGAGAAGTGAGCATGCAGGAGGAAACAGATCTTAGCGGTTAGATCTGTGTGCATGGACCAACAACCGTCAGATCCATAGGAATGTGCACGAGGTTTAATCCTTTGGAGTTACACTGGAGAGAGGGCTTTGTGAAGTCACGAAGTCCTGAAATCATCGAAATCGTCCATTGAGAGAGGGACATGTGGTGAGAGATCAAACATTTCGCTGACTCACAACTCGAGGAAGTCAAAGTGTAGAGTTGTGAGGATTCGTGAAACCTTAGTTCACGATTTGATTGTAGCCATCGATCAAATAGAGAGTGTGGACCATAGATTTGGTCTCAAAAAGTTCACAAGTTCGGGGATCGACAGAAGGGAGGTGAGCGGTCCTCCAACTTTGCGAAACATTAAGTCCTGATACATGAAGGGGAAAGAAGGACTGTCAGATCACGGGAATTGTGGACCATTGATCTGACACAAACAAACCTCAGGGTTCAGAGCTTTAGATTTCGGGAGAAGAGAAGGAGGTCATTTTCCAACAACGCAAAGCACAAAGTTATTCAAAAGCCTAGCCCCAAGTCATAGCTAGAGGTCATATTAGTGGAAAGACAAGGGAGGAGATAGCTAATTCTAAGCCCTTGTTGGGATTTCAGAGATCGTGAGAGTTGGGGTGACTCACACATAGAGACCTCACATGAGAAATTTTGAAATTCCTTTAGGCAAAGCCTGTGGTCACCACTGGTGATCGCATGGGGGAAACATCACACTGAGTGCTTGTTTGTGAGAGCATAGTTTTCACATAAGGATCCATGGATTTATTTCAAGGAGGTTCCAACAGGGACCCAAAAGAGCTAATCCAACTCAGAGACTTAGAACGATCCTTGGCCAGGAGGTCGACGGACATTGTCGAGGTAGGGGGGGTCTGCAACAAAGTGGTATCAGAGTACAGAATGTTGCAGGGTGTGCAACAAATGGTAGACAACCAGGCGGGTTGAGATTGAAGGACCAATTGCATTCTTGAAGGTAGAGAGATGGCTACTACAAATCAAAAGCGTGGTCAAGGAGAAGACTGCCAACAGAAAAGAAAAGCTGAGATTGACTTAGAGCTCAGCGAGTTAAGCCCACAAATGGAGAATCTTGCATTTAAAATGAAGTAGGATGCTAAAGTGCATTGGGTGTATGAGTATCCCATGAATAAGAAGGTGAAGTGGCCAGTCAAGGAATTGATGGCCAAAGGAAAACAACAACTATTAAATAGGTAGTTGAGGCATGTGGAGAGCCTCAGGGACACAGAAGAGGTTCACATTTGTAATCTAGAAATTGGGAAGAGTCTCAATGATGATGAAGAGAAGAGATCATAGAAAAGTCTTAGAAACTACCAGGTGGGCAGGGATGAAACTTCAGATTGCCAGGTGCGAAAGTGAAGTGAAATGAGATTGGTTGAGGGTCTCATAAAATCAGAGGTGAGTTTGTACCAGTAAGAAAGGATGACAAAGGAGGAATATCAGAGGAGAATTCTGATCATTGGTGGAATTAAAATATTCATACCAAGTAGCCAAGTCAAGGCTGGATAATGTGTTGCATATCCAACAACAGAAGAAAGAAAACGAGCAATGACTATCATAGAGGAGGAAGAAATGGAGAAGACATTGATTTATACCTCAGTAGAAGAAGAGCACACAATTGATATTATCACTCTATGGGAGAAGGAATTGAACATGCTGGAGGATTGGTTGAACCATCTAGAGCTAGTAAATGACTTCCACTAAGAGAAAATCAAGCAGAACCAAGAATAATTCCAGTCTGAAGAGCAGCTAGAGGAAGTTGGAGTTGAACCAGTAAAAGAAGAACTAGTAGAAGCAAATCTGTCATAAGAGGAAGAAGATGAGAAACAACTCAGTGATGAGACTATAGAAGAAGATTCTTAGGCAGGGTGGCCAGCTAGTTCCATAGAAAAATAAAACATCAAGGGGGATCAAGATGATCTACCCATATATAAAGAGGAGATGCAGTAGAACAAGCAGCATAAGGAAAACCAACCATTGGAGAAACTGGAGGAGGTGATTGAGGAGATAAAAAGGATGATGTTGAGGTTAGCACAAGAATTTGGCAGCAAAAGGGAGATTAACAGAGGAGGACCTACAAGAGCAGCAAGCAAGTAATAATAACAAAAATAAAGCAGTGGAGCAGATGGACAACTCCAATTAATAGTTTGGGATCTAGGTGGATTTCAATAAATCTAGGAAGCTCATGAGAGGGAACTCATGATTTTTTTGTAGCAGTGGAGTATGATGCAGGAGCATCACTCCAACTCAACAACGCACCAGCTAGATAACACATTAAAGCACTCATTCAAGGAGGGAGAGGCATCAACCCCCATTTAAAATTTAAAATTGTAATTTAATGTGTAATGTTGGAAGAGCCAAATCCATGCCATTGTGCAGGGAAGAGTTGGTGTTGCCTTAATGGTTGACAGTCTGAGGAGATCTAAAATCGATTTGGACTAGACACCCATTAATTGTAATTCAAAGTAAATAAATGAGAGTAGGTATCTTGGAGGGAAAGGCTCAAGGAGCCCCTCTTTTGTAAAAAGATCTTTGTATCTAGATTCATAGGTTTTTTTTGAGACGAGAATAGGATATAAGAAGGATAGAGAGAGAGAAAGAAAAGAGTTGAGACTTTATAGAAGTCTGAGATTTGTACACATTGTAACATGCATTCTGAGATTAATACAAAGAACAATTTTTCCTACATAAGATTCTTTGTGTGTTTTGATGTGTTTTTATGAATGTCATTTGTGTATGTACTTATGAATGTATGTTGTAGATGTACGTTAAATTCCGTCTGCAGATTATAGACAGATTTTTTTGTCTATGAGTTTCTAATTTCAGTCTGGGTTTTTTGTGGCTAAATGCAAGGGGTTGCATGACAAAGTGTTGAGGACTCTGTCAGCCAGTGCAAAGAGTGCACATATGAGTTTTGTGTAATTCAGGAAAAGATGTGCTAGGAGGGCACCCCAGATGAATCATAAATTCAAGGGAGATGCCTCAAGGTTACTGAACACCTTGGAGGAAATACTGTGCAGAGGAGGGCACAGAGAGAAGACAAAATTGTTGAGGATTCTATATAGCTCTTCCAAGTGGGCATCGAGCGAGTGCAAGGAGTGAATAAGGAGAAATCTATTTTGATTTCATATATAAGAGAATTTTCAAGGAGAGACACTTACATAGTTAATGAATAATGTGTCAGCTCAGCAAGGAGTGCTTGAGCATAAGTTGCCAAACGGGCACTTATATCTCTTTGAGGGATAGAAGGGACAGAGACCTTTGAGGTCCAAGCAGTTGAAGCTCAAGAAGACATAGTTGTTGAACACTCTTAAGGAAGGCCTGTGCAAGGAGCGCACTAGGCCGAAACTCCGATGAAGTGTTGAAAGAAAAACAGTTGAAGGCCAGTCAAAGTGCAAGGAGTGTGCACAGAGAGAACTCGTTTTAAGTTCCAAAGCTCAAGAGGTCGAGAAAAGAGTGTGCCAGGAGAGCACCGTAAAGTATTTTGGGAAGAGGTAGAAGGGTCGATTCCCTTAGATACTAAGCAAGCCAAAAGATCAGGAGGAGTAGTGCAAAGTCGCATGCAGAGCACAAGTGAGCCCCAGGGCTGAGGTTTGATTTCCTTGTCAAAGCTTAGGAGAGACAACGTCTTCAGAATGCAGACAAGACCCAAGTAGCCGAGCTAGTAGAGGAAACAAAGGTCGAGGCCTTTTAAACATTTGAATTCTTTCAAGTTAGAAGAAATCCAAATCTCAATAGGAGGAGCGTCAGCCACTGTTGGATACGCTACAGGAGAAGAGATATGGAGTGTTGAATCTCACGTCCAGACAGGAGTCGAGCACGCAAGAGGAAACAGATCTCAACAGTTATATCTGAGAACATGGAACAACAATCGTTGGATCCAAAGGAATGTGCACGAGGTTTAATCCTTTTGAGTTGCACATGAGAGAGGGCTTTGTGAAGTCATGAAGTCCCAAAATCATCAGAATCATCCATTGAGACAATGACACATGGAAATATATCAACATTTTGCTAGCTCACAACTCAGGGAAGTCAAAGGGCAGACTCGTGAGGATTCATGAAACCCAAGTTCACAATTTTATCATAGCCGTCGATCGAATAGAGAGTGTGGACCATATATTTGGTCCCAAAAAGTTCGTAGGTTTCGGGATCGAGAGAAGGGAGGTGAGCAGTCCTCCAACTTTGTGAAACATGAAGTCCCGATACATGAAGGGGAAAGAAGGACCGTAAGATCACGAGGATTGTGGATTGTTGATCTGACGTAATTGAAGATCAAGGTTCGAAGCTTCAGATTTCAAGAGAAGAGAAGGAGGCTGGTTTCCAACAATGCAAAGCATGAAGTCGCAAAGCGCTTGGAAGCCTTGCTTGAGGTCATAGCTGGAAATCATATCAATAGAAGGATAAGGGAGGAGATAGGTAATGTTAGGCCCCTGTCAAGATTTTGAAGATCAGGAGAGTTGGGGTGACTCACACGCAGAGACCTGACACGCGAAATTTTGAAACGCCTTTAGGTAAGGGCTGTGCTCACCGTTGGTGATCGTATGTGGGAAAAATCGTTCCCAATGCTTGTTTGCGCGGGCATAGTTTTCACACAAGGAACTATGGATTTATTTCATGGAGGTTCCAGCAGAGACCCGAAAGAGCTAATCCATCTCAGAGAATTAGAACGATCCTTGACAGGGAGGTCAATGGACCCTACCGAGGTAGGGGGGGTCTGCACCACTCCAGCAAGGATGAATTCTACATAAAAGACATGGATGAAGATTTGGATCAAATAGAGAAGAATGACACTTGGGAATTGGTTCCAAGGTGAAAGTACAAGAATTTGATCGACACAAAATGGGTCTTCAAAAATAAATTGAATAAAGATAGACAGCTTACCAGAAACAAAGCTAGATTGGTATGTAAAGGGTAAAGTGCCGAAAACATCGCATCAGGAATCGTGATACCACGAACTCCGAAATGCCGATGGAGTAAAGACCGTGGAAAAGTCAACTCATGAGCACATCGGAGTTTTGACGTATCATGCATCGGGAGTCGGGGGTATGATTTGTTCAACATCGCGAGTGCTGAGATCGCATTAAGAAAAGTCCTGACAAAGCAAAGAAGAGGGTCAACGTTGACTGTATCGGCGTTCGGGGATTCGAACATCCAACGCTCGACCACTGACCTCGCGAAGTCACAAAGTCCAATTCCTCGATAAGTAAAGAGAGGGGATCGCGTGGAGTGTTCTGTGAGTGCAAATTTCCCGATAGGGAAATAGAAGGACCGAGAAGTGTTCTTCGGGCCGTGTAAAAGAGAAGATCCTGTGAGCGGACGTGCCCGCAGGCGCGGTGCGTCAAAAAACAATCAAGAGCAACCTAATTTGATCTCACTAATCCGGATTATTTTCGGAATGAAATGAAAGAAGAGATATTACAATGAAATACGCATAAAAATTGCCAAAAACAGATAAATACATCAATACATGATTTCTATTAATGAAATAAATGTAGAAAGATTGTAAAAATACAGAGTGCAAGACTCACTATAATAGTGGAATCTTTATCTCTGAGAAGAGATGTGGTGGATACGCTCATTCAAAAGAAGATGATTACAATGAGGCTTTGAAGGAATTTTTATCATAAACACGAATGACAAAACCGTAGACATCCAAAAACCTAACCCTAGGAGATGAAGCACCAGAAGTCATGTGGACCTCATTGGGGTAAGTTAGTACATCAACTTCTCGGGGTCGTAAAGTTTTCATACGATATTCGTTTTAGGCGTGTGATAGACCATTGGAAAAATATTTTCAATAGCTACACATTATGCCATCAAAGTATGACTTCATATATAGTTTGATTGTGGCAAGCCAAGAAAAGATTGTTTAGGGCCCCAAAATGGCCTTAAAAGTACATAAAGATGTACTGACATGAAAACTTCCAAAATAATCTAGTAGGAATAGGTGGGCGGCCACCAATATCCACCTGGATCCTGTGTATGGCTTCAGTACAACCTTGGAAGTGCAGAACCCATAATTACAGATAAATTTTCCCATTACAAAGAAACGTGTTGAACTGAAAACTGTCAAGATGAGTCAGTTGAAATTTCGAACAGGTGGGTGGCCACCAATATCCACCTAGATCAATGTTATATGATAAAAGAGGAGTAAATATAACTTAATTTTTTTTAAATCATAAATAATATTTTCAAACTTAACATGACTTGTTAGACTATATAATTTATATAATTTGGTTATATTAACAATATTAAAAAATCTAAATTTAGGAATTCTTGTAATTTATTAATCGATGAGTTACAAATATTAAACTTTCATGATATCAAGTTGTATTGTGATAAGGAAAAAAACTTACAAATAAATATTCTTTATGGTTTAAAAAAGTTATTGTTAGTGTTTATTACAATATAGAAATACAAAATTCTTTACAATAAAATATTTATTTTTTAGTAAAGTTTGTGTAATTATTTTTTTTAGTTTTTTTAAATCAATAAATCATAAGAAAATCATGAAAAATATTTAAAAAGATAAAAATATATACAAAACTCTAATTACAATATATAATCACCTTTATTTTTATCATTTTCGTCATTTTGAAACAAGTTGTGAGAGAGATAATACATATTTTATTATAGATATTATTATATTATTATATTGTTACATAAGCGAGTACTAGAAAAACATTTACGTACCCATTGAAAACAATTTAAGATTCCTCATATTTTGTTTATATTTGGTATTTTGATTCGAAGATTGATAGATCATTCAACCTTATCATTAGAGGTGGGATAAAGTTGAAACCTTTTCTTACAATAAAATTAAATGTCTAGTGCAAAGATATTGCGTCTTGTCATTTTTGTATCTTCTCTAAAATTAATTAGCTCTAGATGGATAACACTTTTTATTCCTAGTATGGTGTAATGTACCCAACTACCCTTAGGAGGGGCTATGCTAATTCAAGCGCGCCTCTGGACTTTTTTCAAATTCTGATCAAATTTTAATGAATGAAGATGTATGAAATATTCACGTATAGAGTTAAATATTCATGCTAAAACATAAATAAATGAGACATATGTCACGCACATCAATTACCAGTAAACATGCATATTATAGATATGAATTTCATAGATAAATAAATACACAGTGAAATAAATAAACAGGTAAATAAAACTATGTCAGAGAACACTTATCTTTCCTAGAACGAATCACCAATTAGATACAGACCAAGGAAGTTCCACCCAATCATAGACATTATTGTTCCAAGTCTCAACAATAATGTCGCCCCTGAGCTAGGGCTATGAATCCACAAGGATGGTTCCAGAGTGTCACTTGGCTTCCCAAACCTTTCAACACTCAATCTCTCACGGGAGTTTTAACACCCACAACAATCCAAAGTACAACAACTCTCTTCTACCCATTCTGCACAACCCAAGAGAATGTAACCCCTTTTTTGCAACAAAGTCCCTCAGGTTTTCCATCTCCTTCTAGGGCTCTAGTCCATTTGGTCGAGAATCTCCATGTCGGGACTCTCATTATTCGCAACTATGAGAAAAATTGAAGACAGGGCAAAGCATCTCAAACATGTAGGCCTTAATTCATGGTTGGAATACACTAACAATATTTACAACCAACCAAATCATGGCTCCTCTCCAACAATTCGTTTTCATTTCCCAAGCCAACACATGAATGAGGGATGATGAGTGGGTGAAAGAATGAGTGGAGAGAGAGAAGCGCATGAAGGTATGTACAATGAACAATGAACAATGAACGAGTGAGTGAGTGAATGGGTGAAGAATAACCAACCCCCACAACATACCAAAGATGGTTTTATGTAATTCTTGGAATTAAGGGACCACTTGGCCTTCCCAAGAAGCTCATGTAAATGTTATTCTCCATTAAAATATAAATGCATCATTAAAATATAAAATAAATACTTATTCCCTCAATCCCCCTCTCTTGTGGAATCATAACCCCCTATAACTCTTTTCCTTGTTCGTCTAGCATCCAATGATGTATTTATTATTAATAATGATATTAAAATTACATTTCCTATGCACACTGGCCTCTTTCAATTGTTTGGGCACTCTGGTCTTTCATAGATTAAAAAAACACATTATTTAATATGGGGCTCAAAATCCTGGTGTTACATCCCCTCCCTCTTATTTTGGCACTGTCCTCAGTGCATATACAAAACAAAAAACAAAATTTCAAAATTTATTCAAAAGGTTGTGGGTACTCTTCCCGCATGGCATCTTCATGCTCTCAAGTAACATCTTCAATATCATAGTAGGTCCACTGGACTTTTACCATCTCGATAACTCGATTCTGGAGCATTTTGACTTTTATGTCCAATATTCTAATTGGTTGGACCTAAAATCCTTCCTCTATCTCTACCTGAATCAGATGCCAATCAATACCATGGTTAGGATCATGTCCATATTTTTTTAGCAAAGAGACATGAAATACATTATGCACATTTATAGAAGTAGGCAATGCAAGCATCTATGCAACTGGCCCTATTTCGTCTAGTATATCAAATGGACCACAAAATCTTGCTACTAGCTCTATACAACTACCCAACTTCAAAGATCTCGTCTAGGGATTCACTTTTAAAAGCACATTCTCCCCCACTTTAAATTCTCTAGCTGTCATCTTCTTATATGCATAATTTTTCCATCTATCTTGAGCTTCCTTTAATTTTTTTTAATTCTAACCATCTGGTCTTCCATATCATTGAACAATTCTTGCCCAAGTATCACTCTGTCTGATGGGTTGCCCCAACTGACTAGAGTATTTCATTTCCTACCATACAATGCTTCAAATGGTCTCATTTCCAACTAAGCTTGATACCCATTATTATAGGAAAACTCAATCAAGTGCAAGTAATCTTCCCACTTAGATGGATTATGCATCACATACATTCTCAACATGTCTTCAATTATTCGGTTGACTCTCTCTGTTTTCTCATCTGACTGTGGATGGTATGCTATGCTAAAGTTCATATTTGTACCAAATCCTTTAAACAGTCCCCTCCAGAAATTTGAAGTAAACTGTGTATCTTTGTCTGAGACAATTGTCTTAGATATCCCATGAAACCTAACAATCTCTCTCATGTAAATTTATGCAATATTATTTGTTGTATGAGTCATTTTTATAGGAACAAAATGAACATCCTTTGTCAATTTATCAACCACAACCATGATTGAATCATGTTTCCTTGTTGTCCTAGGTAATTTTGTTATAAAAACAATGGTTACCACTACCAATTTATTCTCTGGAATTAGTAATGGTTGTAGAAAAACCGTTGGTTGCCTATGCTCATCCTTCACTCTATGACATTCCATACATCTGGAAATCTAATATATAACACCTCTTTTCATTCTTGGCCAAAATAATTGGCTTCTTACTGTTGCAATTGTTTTCTGGTAACCGGGATGTTCGACATATGGAGCATTAGGCATTTTTTTAATACCAAATTCTTATGTTCTCCTAAACTAGGAACATAAATTCTATTTTTTTGCATAAGTAATCCATCTTTCACCATCTAATATTCTTTAATTTTATATTGTACATTTTCCTACTATAATCTTTCTTTTACCTGTAGGTAATGTTGATCCGTAACAACAACATCTTAAAATTTTCTCTTTAAATCTGACTGATGAATACTAACAACTGTAGCATGCATGAGATGTACTCTTCTACTAAGTGCATCGACAAATTTATTTTCTTTTCCTTTGATACACTTGATGTCAAAATTGTATTCACTTAAAAATTCCAACCATCTCATTTTCTTGGCATTCAAGGTTGGTTGTTCAAAAATACATTTCAGAGCATTGTGGTATGTTCTTAATTCAAATTTCTTCCCCATGCCTCCACATATTCAATGTGTGAACAATGGAAGCAAGTTCCAAGTCATGTGTGGCATAATTCCTCTCATGTTCTTTAAACTTTCTAGAATCATAACCAATGACATGTCTATTTTTAGTCAGGACTCCACCAAGTCCTTCCTTGCATGCATCTGTACATACCAAAAAAATTTCATTTGGGTCAACAATCTTTAAAAAATGTGCACTAGTAAGTAATTCTTTCAACAGATTAAAGTTCTCTTCACACTCAGGTGTCTATTCGAATTTAATTCCCTTCATTTGTAAAGAAGTGATGGGATGATCAATCTTAGAGAAGCCTACTATAAATATTTTGTAGTAACCATCTAACCCCATAAAAGATCTAACTTCTAAAACGTTCATGGTTGTTGGCCATCCTATAATGGCTTCAATCTTCTCTGGATCTACTACTATACCTTGTTCTAAAATAAGGTATCCCAAGTAATGGATCTATTCTTGGTAAAAATAACACTTAGTAAGCTTGGCATACAACTGATGTTCCCTCAACACTTGCAATACCGAGCTTAGGTGATGTCCATGCTCTTCCTATGACTTAGAATAGAAAAGTATGTCATCCAGGAATACTATGATAAACTTATCCAAGTAATTTTTGAATATGCCATTCATTAAGAACATAAAGATAGTTGGTCCATTAGACAGTCCAAATGGAACCACAACAAATTCATAATTCCCATACCTGGTTCTAAAGGTTGTCTTATTGATGTCTTCTTCCTTGATTCTTACCTCATGCTACCCTGATCTCAACTTTATCTTTGAAAATATATTTTCCCCTCTTAGTTGATCAAAGAGGTCATCAATTCTGGGTAGAGAGTACTTATTCTTTACAGTGGATTTATTCATCTATCAAAATTCAATACATAGCCTCAAGGTTCCATCCTTCTTTTTGACAAAGAGTATTGGTGCTCCCCAAGGTGAAACACTTGGACATATGTACCCTTTCTTCAACAATTCTTCCAACTGCATTTGTAATTCTTTTAATTCTAGTGTATGTATTATGTAAGGTTTCTTTGATACCGGGGCAACTCATGACACTAAATCAATAGAGAAATCTATCTCCCTCTTTGGTGGCAATCCTGGTATTTCTTGGAATACATCTTCAAATTCTTTTAGTACCAATAATTCTTCAAGTCTTGGCCCCTTTGTATTTTTTGGATCCTCCACATAGGCTGCATACAATTTACATCCTTTTCTTTTGTTTTGCGAATAGATCTTTTCAAAAAATTCCACATCTCCCACTAGTACATTTGGGTCAAATTCCAATGGTGCATTCGATGCAATCTCCACTTTATATTGTTTGGAGAATGAAAAACAGAGGACCCCCTCAAACATCGTTTCACATGACGTCCCTTTTCTGATGGCATAGATATTATATCTATTGTGACGTTTCATGCGGACATGTGTCATCTCGTATTTGACTTTCCAAACCCCATATAGTCCTCGCTACAATGACATCAGAGACATCGGAATTATGACATCCCACTTCGTCAGTCCCCACTACGTGGATGCCATGGGAGAGATGTTACCATACATTACAATTCCAACTTATAGTAACATCTCTCAATCAACGACCAACTATATATCACCGACGTATGTGCCATGGGAGCGATGTTATCATACATCGCAATTTTGAATTATAGTAACGTCACTCAACTGACATAAAGCTATATATCTCTGACGTATGTGCCATGGGAGTGATGTTATGATATGTCATAATTATGACTTATAATAACATCACTCAATCGAAGGAAATATATATATCTCCGACATATGTGCCATGGGAGTGACATTACCATACGTCACAATGTCGACGTATGGTAACATCACTCAACTGATGGCCAACTATATATCTTTGATGTATGTGCCATGGGAGAGACGTTACCATATGTCGCAATTCCGACGTCATGAATGTATTTTAGAAAAAAAATGTCAATTTATTTTTATTTTTTTGATATTTTTATATTTTGCAACTAGAAAATTTTAAAATGAAGTAATTCCCTTGTATTATCCTAATAAGGGTATATAGTGAATAACCTGTTTAGTGATACTAATAAAAATATATTTAATCATTGAATATGGACTAATACATATGATAATCCCATACAGGTGTTATGTTACCCTTGTTATATCAACTTAATGAACATGATAGTACTTATGCCATTATCTCTACTGGTTACCTATGATAAGGTAATGAAACCCATATATATACTTTGAACCTATCTGATTACTCAATATAAGCTCATAAGTTTCCATGGTCTTACTTCACAAATTTCATATCATAACAATGTGATAAGCTTATATGTGGTGTTGAGCTTAACCCTAGCTGTAGATACGAGTTATGCTTTGAGTGCCATATCACGTAGTTTCCATAACAATTTCTTAGTAATAGAGATCATAGTATGATTCTAGGCATTGTGTTGTTTAGTGATGTTTGGTATAGGCTAATAATAGAAAGAATAATGGTCACAAGAAGGTATGAGGAGGCTTCCTAGAGTAGTGTGCCCTTGGTTAAAGTCATAGAAAAATTGTTAGAATTAAGGAAAAATAGAAAGAAATAATNTAGCAAATAGGAGAGTGAGGAGTGATTGAGTGTGAGTGTAATAGAATGCTAGAGGGTAGGGTATTATTTATAGTTAGGGAGAGGGGTTATGGAAATTTAAAATTATAATTAAATATTGACATTTAATTAACATAAATATTAATTAAAATTTCAATTAATATTAATATTAATTATAAAAACCCTAAACACATACAAAATCCCAATCACATAAATAAAACCTCAATCACATAAAACAACAAGGGGGTGCCTTTTAAGAAAAAGTCAAGGGGGGGGGGGGGGTCCATAATTGCAAAATATGTCCACGTGAGTCTCATAATGACCTATAAACTTTATCATCACTTCATAAGGGGGTCCATCAACAATGTGGTCATGTCCATCTTCAAAGGCACTCCTAGGTCTCATGGACCATGCCAAGAGAGAGGAATATTGGATTATTGAGAGGGGGGGTGAATCAGTAATAGAGAAATTTGTGTGTTGAAACATGGCATTTAAAACAAAATTAACATGGACATTAACTAAAATAATTTTACATCAACTTTATAGAGAAATAAATTGAAAGTAATTTTTTTTTTATTGGCACATAGGTTATTTTTACTTCTCCATATGATGAGGAGGAGCGTAATTCCTCCAACACTTAATATAGAGTTAACACATATCATTTAAGAAAAATATTAGTAACGAGTAAATATTTCAATATCAACTCTCTCTCTCTCTATATATAAATGAAAAAATTCTTATTGAGCTGAAAGGTGAATTATATAGCCCGATATGAGGGACATGTGTAAAAGATGTCAATCTTGGGTATTGAGGAATACAAGAAGAATCCATCATGTACAAATATTATCGGTGTATAAAGCCTCCATTGCATAAGCATGTTACCGATTTAATATGTTGAGAGGTGGGTTTGTGTGGACACATTATTCACCCGTTCGACCCACACAACACCCACAAATATATGAAAACAAACACCCCATTTGGGGAGGGGAGATCATTCTGGCATAGCCTTTGGAATTCTTCCTTAAGGGAGGTATTTTCCACAGAAACTCAGTTGAATTTTGTTTTATCATAACAACTAGACACACCCTCATTCGAAAGATAATCCATGAGCTTGTTGGCACTTCTATGATCGTGTGAGGGAATAATGGTTGAAGAATCATGAATGAGCAATTGGAGTTGCATCAATATCTTTCTAGTCACCAATTTTTAGAGAATCTCCAAGGTGGTGAGTTGTTTTGAAGGAGAATTAACATGTTGATGATAAGTTGGGAATCACCTTCAACTATGAGAATTAATATGTTGTTGCTTAGTTATTTTTAAACTTGAGAGGAGAGCCCAAAGCTCTGGCGCATTGTTGGAACTTAGGTTGAGGTTTCCATAAAATATTTGAAGAATCTTCCCTGTGGAGTTGTAAAAGACTGGACCCGATAGCCTGTAGCTCTTGGATTTTTCTAGGTATCTCCATCAAAGTTAAGCTCGATAAAATGACGGGGAGGGTGAGAATAGGAAAGGGGGTATGAGCGACAGGGCCCATGCAATGTTCTACCCGTGGAAATTAGAGTTAAATTAGAGGATGAGCAGTTATTTAGGGTTTCAATTGACATCATACTCACTCTAGGATTGAGATTTGATTATTTATGCTATTCTTTTTTGGATGTCATTGTTAGCTTGATCATTCATGAATATGTAATGGTTTATCTTCTTCTATGTTTCCCGCATTACAAACCCTCGGACGAGTTGTGCGATCCTATTAAGGATGGGATTCTAAAATCGTAGGTAGAGTGATATTTATATTAGCCCTATATCTATCCATTTATCTAAAGAGAAGTGCACCGTGATCCCAAAGTTGATTCTTGAAGGGGCACATATTTAGCAAATGTTCTCTAGTTTCCTCCACTTGTTTTCAAAGGATACCTTTTAAAATTATAATTTAGTTAACCAATGTATGGTGGGTTTTTTTATAAGGATTCTTTATATATTCTGATATTTCTTAAGATATAAATATTTATAGGTTTTTTTATAGATTCTTAATCATTAGTCTATCAAAATAGTATTATATTTTGGAAAAAATATGAAAATAAAATAGATGAAAGATGTTACAAGAATAATCACTCCAAAACGTATAATCTTTGTTTGAAGATTATGTTTGTGTTTTATGGAATTGATAAAAAAAACAAAAATGTTTAAATTATAGAAAATGCTTACTATTCATATATAAATTTATAATAAGTATTTTTCTAAAATCAAATTGCTAATATTACATTGAATTATTTTTAATTTCTTATAATTACTTTTTCAAATCAAATCATTAATATTTCTTTTAACATTTAGGAAGTTAAATATTACAAAGTTATAATACTAAAAAATTTTAACATTTTCAGCATTAGGACTTGTCTTTATATGTATGTAAATTATATGTAACTGAAGATATTGATGTCAATTCAAATCCCTCTCTATACACATAGAAGTTATATTCAAATCCCTCTCCATACACATAGAAGTTATACGTGCGTGTTTGATCTGGATTATTTTCGGAATGAAATGAAAGCATATATATTACATTGAAATACACAAAAATTGCCAGAAATAGAGAAATACAACAATACATGATTTCTATTATGGAAAGAAATGTACAAAGACTATAAAAATACCAAGTGCAAGACTCGCTACAATGGTGGCAGATTTATATCTAAGAAGACATGCGATGGCTATGCTCATTTGCAAGAAGATGATTACAATCAGTCTCTCAAGGTATTTTTATGATAAACATGAATTCCAAAATCCTAGACATCCAAAAACTTAACCCTAGGAGATGAAGTGCTAAAAGTCATGTGGGCCTCGTTGGGGTAAGTTAGTACATCAACTTCTTGGGGTCGTAACTTTTGCATATGATCTTCGTTTTAGGCGTGTGATAGCCCGTTGGAAAGATATTTTCAAGAACTACAAATTATATCGTCAAACTTTGACTTTTCCTATAGTTTGTCTTTAAAAATCTAAGAAAATACTATTTAGGGACCCAAAACAGTCCTATAAGTACATAAAGATGTAATGACATGAAAACTTCCAAAATTGATGCAGGAGCATCTCAAGTGAGCCAGCGTGGAGGTAAAAGACAACTGGAAAAGCACCCAACACAAATTTTGAAAATGTCTTGAAAACATTAATGAAGTCATCAAGAGAAGGCACACTTGTATAATGTAAAAGGACCTTGAGCAATTCGCTCTCGTCCTTAGTAGGTAGAAGGCATTTATGATAGTTAATGCAAGTAGATAGAATTTAATGCGTAGATTAGACAGTTTAGAATGAAAGAGGGAAACGAGATATAGACACCCTCATTGTGTATTGTAAGAGGAGATTATGCCAATTGAGAGCAAGAGCATAGAAGAGAAGAAGCAGAGAGTTGTGTAGAAGAATTCCATGTATAGAAGTTCTTGATTAATGGAAAAAGGCTTTGATTCAGATTCATGGTGTTCAAATATTCTCTGTGTACGCATTTTTTGAATGTTATGCTCATGAATGCTTTACTCTCTCTGTCATGCAATTGCTTTTATGCTAGGTATGAATGATTTCTTGTTGAATGTTTGAAATCTGAGAGGAAGAGTAACAAATGAGTTTCAATTGTTTCTCTGTCTGAGTGAGTAAAATCCCTGCAAGGAGTGCAGTGGAGTTTGTCTGCAAGGAGTGCGTTGACAGAAGTTAGAGTACATCTCTGAAAGCTCAGGAGAGATAACAATTGTTCTCATTTTCACAGAAGTGCAGTTAGGCATAGGAGTCGTGCAAGGTGTGCGCAGGCTGAGTAGAGTTTCAGGTTTTGTAACCAGAATGAATTGTTGAGAGACTGTTGTTGTAGGTGTGTGCAGAGTTGAAGGGAGTTCAACACTTGAAGGTGTCTGAAGGTCTACCGAAAGGAGTGTGAGCAGGATTTTTTCTGAAAGACTCGAAGTCGAGGAAAAGCTGAGAAGGATTTGAACCTTCGAAGTGGTCGAAGGGAGGCAAGAGGCCAAGTACCTTGAAAAATTGAAGAAAGGTGTAGCGACATCATGCCACAATAAGACAAGTTCCACGGAGTGAGATACTTTGTTTAGTTGTGCAGAAGTTCTCAAGGGATGAGACGGACGATCAAAATTCTCTGAAGAGAATTTGCGAAGTCCCGCCAGCCGTCAGATCTCGTAGAAGAGCAGGGGAGTTACGACGAGTGTTTTCAAGGGATTCAAGCTTAGGAGAAGTAGAGCCATTGGATTTACTTGTGGATTTCTATTTCGAGTTTTCGTGATTTGAAGTCCAAAAATCTTTGCATCAGGATTCGCGAAATCGCGAAGTCTGAAATCCCGATGGAATGAAGAGTTGTTGAAAAGTCAACCTTGCGAGCACATTAGAGTCTCGGTAATTTAGGTTTCAGGAGTTGAGGGGACGAGTTGCTTAACATTGCAATTCCCAAAATCGTGATAAGGAGAAAGGCGAAATAGAGAGAGAAAAGGCCAAGTGTCATAAATTCAAGTTTCGGGGGTCTGAGAGACAAGACACTTGACCACAGTATACTCGGAATCACAAAGTCCAATCTCCCGAAGTATAAGGGGGAATTTCTCAAGGTTATTTGTGGGTGCATATTTCTCAAAAGGGAAATAGAAGAGCCAATTATTAAGAGATCTTCGGGCCAATGGAAGAAGAATGATCCTGTGTACATGGACTTCCAACCTGCGGGTTGGGAGGGCTGTGACATCATTTGGTATCAGAGAACAGAAAGGTTTATTTTCTTTATGTAGCAAGGAAAAGGAAGATTCACCATGCCGCCAAGAAGAAGGGACAAGAAAACACTCGATCCACCAGAGGACAGGGAAATTATGAGAAGAAGGGGTAGGCAGATGCCTGATCTAGCCATGGAGAGAGAGATGCGTGATCTACGTGCCAGACTTGAGGACATGGAGACAATACAGAGGCGCATAGTTGGTGCTGGGGATCCCAGTGATTCCGAAAGAGAAAATGAAGCTGGACATGATGAAGAAGAAGTCACAGCTGAAGATGCAACAAATGAATGCTTGCTTAGAGCTGTTGCAAGAATGAGTGCAAGAGCCAAGATGGACATTCCAGTTTATGAGGGAAATCTGGATGTAGAGGAGCTTCTAGACTAGATTAGAGCTCTGGACACATAATTTGACTATGAAGATGTCGAAGAGGACAAGAAGGTCAAACATGCTGTCATGAGATTAAAGGGACATGCAACATTGTGGTGGGATGAGCTACAAGATGACAGACACTGCCAAGGCAAGCAAAAGATCAAGAGTTGGGATAGGATGATCGGGAATATGAAGGCGAAATTCATCCCCAAAGATTACTAGATTACTATGTTTCGAAGAATGAAAAACTTGAGATAGAAGATGATGACAGTGAAAGAATATACTGAAGAATTATATAGGCTAAACATCAGGGCAGGTCATCGAGAAAGTGATGATGAAAAAGTTTCCAGGTACATGAATGGCCTAAGATACGAAATTCAGGATGAGATGAGCATGATGACCATCTGAATGGT
>ML798419.1:188507-219328 GCA_009831015.1 Picea engelmannii
TTGGAAGGCTTATCTGCACAACACAGAGGTTCTACATGATCTAAAGACCATAGAATGAGGAATTGACCTCATTTTGAGGATTTTTTCCTCTCTTTTTGTAAAATTGTTTTGACTTTCTATCTTTAGCATATCTGATCCTTTCTTCTAGGATCTAAACTTTTATTGTAAAGCTATAAAGATGAAGATATGAGATGAACTAAGGGTTCAATATTGGATACATTTTGCTACTGTACTAGACTCTTATCTTGATAATAGAATCACAGTCTTCTTTTTCTTTCAATGTCAGATTTGTTCATGTACTTCATTATTCTATAATTTACTTCAGTTTAGCTCAGCTTCTAAGAACTATTATCTTCTTATTAATCTCATGAAATTGAATTAAAGGACTTCTTACTATCTTGTATGACCCTGCACATTGTTGTATTTGGTTATCTAGACTAGTATTCTTCATACCCTATTCCAATTAATTTGTATGATTATTGATTTCTAAAAGCACTATCTTATTCGAATGCATGATAAGTGGTCCACTTCATTAGCTATTGAGTTATCCTATTGTTCCAAGCATACCTAATTTCTCATATTCTTAAGTTACCAAACATCTTTGGCTTACAATCCCAAAGAGTTTCTTGGAGTGATAATAAATTGGCGTCGTTGCTGGGGAGAGGAGATTGAAGCTTAGCTTCCTTGGGAGACGACATAGATCCATATTTGATGATAGACAAAGCCTGGACATTATATTGGTTGTAATCATCTATCTGGTGGCTCCATGAAGTACGGATTCAGTGGCAAATTCGTTGATCAGAAATTTGTTGGCGAGTCCACGATTAAAGACTCCACTGGGGAAGATCTAACTGACAGAAGATGAAGAGGTTAAATTTCAATTCCAGGTATCATTTCATTATTTTGCTTCGTGAACCGTTGTACTTATTTATCACCTCTTTCATGCTTTTCCATTCACATGTAAAGATAATCACTTTTTGTTTTGTATATTCAGAAAATCATCATTCTTCTTGTATATACCCAACCTTAAAGAAAGAAAACTTGTAGCCTGCTTATACTACAGAATTAGATTCAATAGATTTACCTCATCACGTTCATAAAGATGAGTTCTACATTCCATTCCCTCTTGAATCCAATAACCCTTCTGACTTTGTGGACATTGAAATTGATTCCAAACCCTCTCAGATTTCAACACCTTTTCACATTACTGATAAAATTTCTCATCAACCTATTAAATTTCATGATAAACCCACTACCTTTCAAATTAAAATCAGGATGAAGATGTTTAGGTCTTTGAGTCTTCCCTATTCCCTTCATCCTTACCCCCTTGACTGTTTTGAATATCTTCCCTGGTTTTCTGGAGAGAACCCAGTTTCAGCTGAGAGGCACTTGGAATCCTTTGAGGATTTTATTGATCGGTTCAAGATTATTTATGAAGACGTGATCATGAGATTGTTCTCTAAGTCATTGATCAAAGATGTTGCAATATGGTTTAAGGGTCTAAGAGCTAACTCCATTGGATCTTGGATCGAATTCTCTAATGCTTTTTCCAAGCATTGGGGTAAGAACAAATCATTGGATTCATACCTTGCTGAATTTTATGCTTTGAAGAGAGAGAAGGATGAATCTTTTCCTGTCTTCAATAGAAGGTTCTACAAGATATATTATGACATACCTTTGGAGATCCGGCCCATGGATATTGCTGCCATGGTATACTATGTTATGGATTAGTATTCAGAGCTTATGCTTTTCCTTCTGGAAAGGAAATCTTCATCATTAATGAGTTTGTTTGAAGATGCTCAAGAGGTGAAGGAGGACATTTTTGCTTCCAATAAAACCCAAGAGTGGACCGACTTTGAAAATATGCATCTACCTGAGCCAACAGAATGGAAGTATGGATAAGATTTTGAGCATGAAGGTTATGAGTGTGAAATAGAATTGCAATAGCAGCAAGCATGTGAGTTTATTTTAGAGTTAGATATGAATTCTTTAATATTGGTAGAGTACTCCAAAGACAGGTATGAATCTGAATTTTATGATCAGTTTACAAACCAAATTGAGCCTATGATAACTAATGATTACATAGGCAATTATATTTTCTTAGCTGATCCCAATACATATCATGTAAACCCTGTTATGTTATCCTATTGTGATCATTATTCTAAAGAAGAAGAAGATTTAAAGATTTGTGAAGATGAGTAGTTGTCCTTTGGTCAAAATCCAATATAAATCAACGAAGATAGTCTTCGGTTTTCAGATTGGTAGATGGTAGGAATTTGCAACGATCATGAGGAACATAATTTGTAGAAATCATATTATCTTCATAAGGAATATCAAGAGGACTATCTTCCTTTTGAACCCTTTGTTTCAGATTTTGATATAAAGGTTGTTGATGAGGAAAAAGGCAGTGATATAGAAGATCAAGAACATATTACTTCTTCTCTCTCATAAATTGTCGATTGCAATAGGCAAGCACATCATAATTAGAAATTCAAATCATAGGAAAACGACGAAAGGGAAAAGAAAATTTTAGATCATCAGTTGATCATACATTTTTCTGCAGCAAATCTCGAGTAGCCTGCATTCAACAGTGAGATTAGTAAAGGCATCCTTCAACATCATTTCAATTTACAGTTGGATCAACAGTCCAAAGAGGTTTTTCTTTGTGAATCTGATGACCCTCTTGCTGACTATTTGGAGTTTATGAGCAACATTAATCCAAAAATATTTTTGTCAGATGAAGGTTGGTCTTGTCATCTTTTCAAATGGATTTTCCACAAGCTATGGTCTTTTTCATCTTTTGGGTCAAGATCAATTATGATACTAGCAAGTCAATTACTTTCTTGGCTGCTTTGGAAATTTAGTTTTACTTGATCAAATCTACCTCTACTAGTTAGTGTAGGGATAGGCAAAAGAATAAGCTCTTCATATGAGCACTTAGATTATTTTCAGTTATTGGTTGAATAAGCAAAGCAGGCTACAAGTTTTCTGAAGATAAGTTGCTTAGGCCAGATGACTCCATAGCCCAATGGTCTAGAGACAATACAGATTGTAAATGATTGTCGAGCAGGTGGCAGAATTTTTAGGTTAAATGGACAGGCACAGGTCTTCTTGTTCTTGGAACCTCACTAGGAGGATTCCATCCCTGAGTAGGAGCCAGTTGTTATCTCCTAAAATAGCACTGTCAAGTTTTGTCAATTTTAGGTGATAGAGAGTACTTCAAAAATTTTAATCTAAATTTTTATAGGCTTGTTAGAGAGCTTATTGTTTGTAAATAAACTTGAAATAAATAGTCAAATTGATTTTCTTTAGCAAAAGGGAGAGTTACAGGTTTTGGTGGTTTAGGTGAGCCTATGAAGTTCATTAACCAGCGAAAGCCTAGGCTTTCGGTGGTTAAAAGGGAAAAATAAATTCCGATTAACCATCGAAAATGTGTCAACGTGGAAAGATCAGAGCCCGTGTTTTTGCATGATCCAGATGTCAATTGGCGCAATAATGAAATGATAATCGCCGAAAATCAGTGAATCGGTGATGTAAGGTGGTATAATTACTTGTGATCAATGTTTGATGCCCTGTAGTACTTGTAAACCTCCACTTATCATTTCGAAGTTATATTCTTGCATACACAGAAATCTATGATTGATCGGTTCGCTTAATTGTTTGATTTTCACGTGGCTCTCATAAATTCAAGTTCCAAGACTATCACTGTAATCATTTCCCATTTAACTCATTATTTGAAATCCCTTTGATTGAGCTATCAAGCCTGAGTCTTTTGTGATCCTCATTTATATCATATATAGAATTGAGTTTTAGGTTATGCTCTGTTAAGATTATGTCTATCTCACAGAGGCCGAGTCATCCCTATTCCCATGTCCATTCATTTTCCACAGATCTGAGTTGCCTCCTGAAATTGTGCTTGTTGTCTCCCCTAGCCCATGGGTGTGTTAATTTGCAAGACAGGCGCAATCAAACTCGGGCAAATGCAGAATTGCCTACTTCCTTAGAGAAGGAAACAGAGCCTCCTACACAACAGATTGAGGTTTCCAGCCCTGTACAAGGAGGAGCAACATTACCAAAGAGACCTTGAATACTCATCAAAGCAGCAATGTATTTCAATTTTGCATTTTGAAATTTTGGTGAAACCTAATCTTTCGGTGGTTTAGGAGAACATGACAACTGTTCATTAACCACTGAAAGCAGAGCTTTCGATGGTTAATACATCCAGATTCTAGCTGTGTTAACCACTGAAACCTATCATTGGCTAGAGAAAGAGTATTTTTTCCAAAATCCAAGTTTTACTCAGCCAAATCTCTTGAAAACTCCTTCTAAAGATAGATATTGAATTATAATGTCCAATCTAAGATCCACTTTTGATGCAAAGGAGTTAGAGGAGGTGTTCAAGTTGATTTGGCACCTATTTTGGGGGAAATGAATTAGGGTTTATTTCCAAACTTGGAAAATTCAAATTTCATCTTCCTCAAGAGATATCAAACAACCTTGGAAGGCTTATCTGCACAGCACAGAGGTTCTACATGATCTAAAGACCATCGAATGAGGAATTGACCTCATTTTGAGGATCTTTTCCTCTCCTTTTGTAAAATTGTTTTGACTTTCTATCTTTAGCATATTTGATCCTTTCTTCTAGGATATGAACTTTTATTGTAAATCTATAAATATGAAGATATGAGATGAACTAAGGGTTCAATCTTGGATACATTTTGCTACTGTACTAGACTCTTATCTTGATAATAGAATCACAGTCTTCTTTTTCTTTCAATGTCAGTTTTGTTCATGTACTTCATTATTCTATACTTTTATTTAGTTTAGCTCATCTTCTAAGAACTGTTATCTTCTTATTAATCTCATGAACTTGAATTAAAGGACTTCTTACTATCTTGTATGACCCTGCACATTGTTGTATTTGGTTATCTAGACTAGTATTCTTCATACCCTGTTCCAATTACTTTGTCTGATTATTGATTTCTAAAAGCACTGTCTTATTTGAATGCATGATAAGTGGCTCATTTCATTAGCTATTGACTTATCCCATTGTTCCAACCATACCTAATTTATCATATTCTTAAGTTACCAAGCATCTTTGGCTTACAACCCCAAAGAGTTTCTTGGAGTGATAACAGAGGTATAGAGAGATACCCTAGTATTAGAGGAAATACCTCAATCCCTTGAGGAAGACACCACCATTAGGAGATTGGAAGAAGAATTGATACACTCCCAACAAAGCTTGATTCAAAGTAGGAATGAATTGATGACTATGGAAGAACATCTAGCATTACAATCTGAGGAACATAATGCTATCGTTGATAGACTGGAAATAGAGATTATACAACCCTAGCAAGAATTAACTCAATCTAGAGATGATATGGGCGCTATAGAAGAATATCAAGCAACTCAGTCTCGGGAACATGATGTTGTTATTGATAGGCTAAAGGTAGAGTTGGTACAAGCCCACCAAGCCTTAACTGAATCCAGAGAAGAAATGATCACTAGGGATGAACATTAAAAGGTTGTTAAACAACTAAAGGATATGTCAACAATAGAAAGTGAAACATATGATGACCTCACCAAATCCCAAGAAAAGATTAAGAAAATGCAAAGCCGATTTGAAAAATCTTTGGAGCAAATCAAGGAGATTTGTGATGTTTACTCTGATTCAATCAACTGTAGATACTCTGCCACCAATTATAACCTATTCTTGTTGAATGTTACCTTTTTTTAAGGGTAAAATCCATCAAAGCAGGTAATCTGATTACATTTTCCACTTTCCCTAAGTTTATTTCATGTTTTAGAGAGCAGGAAGAAAAGGTACATTATTTTCTATGTGAATTATACTTCCATAATTTCATTTTGGAAGATGATGGGAAAAATAACCCTAGTCCCTTTATTGGAGACATTTAGTTCTAGGCATTCTTGTCCTTTACAAAGAACCAAGTTATATGGGGCAAGGCTCACAAGAATTTTATAAAGAGGGAAATATGGTTAGATCGCTGGATCAGAGGAGAGCCCCTAAAGTCCTTTCCAACCATTATGCAACATAGAACCTTTATGAAAAGTGGGGGAGTGAGAGATTCTCTATTCCCCATCGACCAACAAGTTATCCGTTTAGGCATCATATACTTTAGAGAACTCAAAGAAGAATCTCTTGCTGCTTCTAAGGTGAGATGGGATGCATCCTCTAATGAAGTCAAAATTAGGGAGCCCTTTAGGTTCATGAATTTCTTTGCAGCTACCTACAGAGTGGAAAGGTATTCTAGACTACTTCTAGAGGAAGGACTTGCTTGGATTGGGTGCAGGTATAATCCCCCTACCCTTTGGTTTCCTCTAGAAAGTTACCAGAAGGATTATCAAATTAACAAGAAAAGGGAGGATGCTTCTTTTGAAGAGATCAAAAGAAGTAATGGGTTCATGAGACCTGGTGAACCAACTTTCCTTCCTTAAATAATCATTGCTTTACATGTAATATATTTGCTCGCATGAGGACATGCAATAAGGTAAGACGAGGGGTATGTTGGGTTATGAAAAAAGTACAAATATCCTCCTTATTCCCATAGTTTGTGATACAACCTTGAATGACTTTTCTGTTAATTAGGGATAAATAGAATAGAAAATTATTAATATGTCTTCTAGTGATATTATTGAAGTCATGATGAATAGATTCTAAAATACAGTTGGAATTATTTGATTTTGTTATAGGATAGGATAAATATTGTCAAAATTGAAATAGCAAAGGATATCTTGAATATGAATGAGCCATTGGAGGTTAAGGACTTTTGGTGCAAAAGCAATTTTAAAGATGATTCAGTTTTCTGTATTGTAACTTTATAATAGTAAAGAAATCCTGAGGATCTTTCGATCCTCAGGATGTCTTGATTTACGCATATTATTGTATATATAGAGGATAATAGATCCTAAAGGACAATCTAAGAATTGCGTTCAAGTATTCAGACTCAGAGTTACTCTACATAAGCCATTTTCGTGAATGATGTACCAGCTATGAAGTTAATAAAATATTTTATCATTTTGACCATTTCTATATACTGAGTTTCTAGTAGCAGTGCTTCTAAGGACCAAGGGCCTAGTCTAAAGGAGCTATTGTTTCAACTATAATTGTATCAGTTTGATTTCTATTTTACGATTCAATTCCCTTTCACAATAGTTAAGACGAATGCATAAGCTTGCTAATGATTTCATACATTTTTGCATACAGAAGATAGATATCTCTCTTGAGTGTTAATGATTGCTCATTCCAATTTCCATTACTGTAGTTTTCTTCTTGACAGTTCCTCACATTTTCATACATGCTATTCCTTTTACTTAAGATTTGCATTTGTTGTTCCTTTCAAATAGGTTACAATTACCATTCCTTTCAGTTAAAGTTACAATTTTTGTTCCTTTCCATTCAGTTATGTTTGTTGTTCCTTACGATTAGATTACAATTGCAGTTTCTTTCCATTAGATTAGTTTTCTATTTCCTTTCCAGCAAGTCCATTCCTAGTTAATAGTCAATTTTGCAAGTCTTTACTCAGATTCAATCATTTCTTTTCAGTTAAATGAATTTATCATGTTAGCAATTAGATTTCAATTCTATTAAGTAAGGTATTAATCTTAGAAACTTTAAATGAACATTTGAGGAACTTGAATGTGGATAAACTCAGGTTTGTTCTAGCTATGTGATTTTAGCCTCTACAAGTTATCTGCATAGATTTTGTTGATGTTCTTGAGATAAAAGAATAATCCTCAGGTTGATAAATTAATGTTAAACTAAGGTTGTTTTAGGACATATTTAGAGCCCAACACCATCGTAGGTGAAGAAAAAATATCTTCTTTCTCTTCTGTAATCTGCTTCTGCTGGATAGAAGGTGTTGAGGCTGTAGTGGTTGCAGTGGTCTTCTATGCATCCTTTGAATAGATTGTGAAGAGGATATTTTTTTAATTATGAGATATTACCTTGTGGCACTATTTTGGTGGAACAATAGTCAGAACTAACTCTAATATCCTGCAGAGATGACCCCTCAGAGTAATAATGACACTACAAGGTTGAGACTCATAAAGAACATGACATTTCCACATATATGGTTGGCCCAAAACAACATCACAACCATCAAGAGGGGAAACATCACATACTACCTCATCCTTGAAGGGTTTGATTCCATACGACAACAAACACTATTGGCTGACACAGAGATCTCATCCCTGGTGAAGCCACCCGATGTTTTATTGCTACAAGTGTGGTGTTGTCGACAACCCCAACTATTTGAAAACCTGAACTGAGATGAGGTTCTTATGGCTGATGCTATCAATAATGAAATTCAATGGGGTCCCCTTCAAGCACATAAGTGAATGGAAAAGGAGGCCCCCCTCTTCAGCATCTACTAGTTCTTATGGTTGAATTGTTTTGGTCGTGACAGTAGTAGTGGGGTCTGCTTCAGTGATCTATCTATTTTCAATATTTTCTGGATCATATTCTGAATCAGGGTTCAAATCCTTGTCTTTGAACTCAACCACCAATGACTGTTTTGAGCGACATGCATCGGTGTTGTGCTAGAGGATTTTGTGGAAGTTGCACCACTTCACAATGTCATTCTTCATCTTTCCTTTTCCCTTATTTTCATCTTCCTTGGAATAGTTTTCAAGAGGTTGTTGGTTAGGGTCGTATTTACCATGCTTTGGTTGTTGCGTATTTGCATACCTAAACTCCCATTTGTGTTGCTGCCTAAATTTATGCTTGATTTTGACAACATATCGATAAGCAAATTCCAATGATGAGATGTTTAGGAAATCCATTTCATTTTGGATGTACCTATGAAGAGTCCCATGGTATTTTAGAACTAGATGCCACTCAGGGTCTTTGATACCCATCTTGGTGTGCAAGGTATAGAAAGTATTTGTGAACTATGAAATTTTTTGGCTCTTCTGTTGTCGTAGTGTGGTCCATCTCATGTACTGTTCTTCATAGTTATCAACATGGTAGTATTGTTCCTTGGCCACATCCAAAAAACATTCCCAAGTGGGCTTGGCCCCATATATTCCAGATTCCTCTATGGAAGTTTTCTTCCAGTAATCTTCCCACCAATGTTTGACGTGGGAGAGTGCCTTGAGGAGTGCGGAGGTGATATTTTCCCTTTCAGAAAAATTGTGAATAGAGAAATAACCTTCTACCATATTTTACCATTTTTATAAGGCATCCACATCTATTTGTCCTTCAAATATGGGAATATCAAAATCAACTTTTACCTTAAAGGGAGAGGTTCCTCCAAAGTGGTCTCTTGATGAAGATTCACCTGTTGTTATCAGTAGACATTAAAGGATGTGGGAAAAATTCTAGATCATTTCGTCCCTCTGTCGCACAAGAGCTTCATCAAGAAATAGGTTAATGGAATATTCTTCTCCTTAATTTTGTGGAAGTTGCACCACTTCACAGTGTCATTCTTCATCTTTCCTTTGCCCTTCTTTTCATCTTCCTTGGTCTAGTTGTCATGAGGTTTTTGGTTAGGGTGGTATTTACCATGCTTTGGTTGTTGTGTATTCACATACCTAAACTCCCATTTGTGTTGGTGCCTAAATTTATGCTTGATTTTGACAACATATGAATAAGATGCTCCCAATTATGAGATGTTTAGGAAATCCATTCAGTTTGGATGTACCTATGAAGAGTCCCATGGTATTTCATAACTAGATGCCACTTAGAGTCTTTGATACCCATCTTGGTGTGCAAGGTATAGAAAGTATTTGTGAACTACGAAATTGTTTGTCTCTTATGTTATTGTAGTGTGGTCCATCTCATGTATTGTTCTTCATAGTTATCAACAAGGTAGTATTGTTCCTTGGCCGCATCCAAAAAAAAATCCCAAGTGGGCTTGGCCCCATATATTCCAGATTCCTCTCTGGAAATTTTCTTCCAGTAAGCTTCCCACCAATGTTTGACATGAGGGAGTTCCTTGAGGAGTGCAAAGGTGATATTTTCCATTTCGGAAAAATGGTGAATAGAGAAATAACCTTCTACCATATTTGACCATTTTTATAAGGCATCCGCATCTATTTGTCATTCTAATATGGGAATATCAAAATTAACTTTTACCTTGAAGGGAGAGGTTCCTCCAAAGTGGTCTATTGATGAAGATTCACCTGTTGTTATCGATAGGCATTGAAGGATGTGGGAAAAATTATCGATCATTTCGTCCCTCTATCGCATAAGACCTTTGTCAAGCAACGGGTTAATAGAATCTTCTTCTCCATAATTTTGTGGAAGAGGCACCACTTCACAGTGTCGTTCTTCATCTTTCCTTTGCCCTTCTTTTTATATTCCTTGGACCGGTTGTCATGAGGTTGTTCATTAGGGTCATCTTTACCATGCTTTGGTTGTTGCGTATTTGCATACCTAAACTCCCATTTGTGTTGGTGCCTAAATTTATGCTTGATTTTGACAACATATTGATAAGGAGCTCCCAATGATGAGATGTTTAGGAAATCCATTTCTGATCCAGGTGGATATCGGTGTCCACCCACCTTTTCCAGCTGGCTCAAAACATCTTTCTAGCAATTTTGATAATTTACTATTTTTAGCAGTTTTTCAGGTCCTGAACTTCCAAAGCCGTTTTGAGGCCCTAAACGATGTTTTTTGGGGTATATTCTGGATACAAAATTTCATCATGAAATTTTGTGCAATTGTTGTAGTACTCGGATATATCTTTCCAATGGGCTATCATACGCCTAAAACGGATATCGTATGCAAAAGTTATGACCTGGGGAAGTTGATGTACTGACTTACCCAAACGGGGCCCGCATGACTTTTGGCACTTCATCTCTTAGGGTTAGGTTTTTGGATGTTTAGGGTTTTTGAAACTCATGTTTATTGTAAAAATGCCTTGAGAGACTCATTGTAATCATCTTATGGTGAATGAGCACAACCGTCACATCTCTTCTTAGAGATAAGCCACCACCATTCCAACAAGCTTGTTTTCCACTGCATTTTACAGTTTCAGCTTATTTCCATATTGAATAGAAAACTAGTTTTATTATATCTCTGTTATTCTGTGTTAAGCATCTGGCAATAATCTATAGTCATTTCGTTATGCTCATAAAATACGGATCAATGGTATCATATCAGTCTGCTCCTTGTCATCTTAATGCATGTCCCCAACGAGGTCAGAGTACAAAGATTTGGGTCTCGATCTTGTTTCTCTTGAGTACAAAATCTCTCGCACACCCAAGCGACCTCTCATGGAAGGAAAAAAGAAATATGACGGGATAGGATATCCTTTCAAACTATTGATTGAGGAATCCCTCATGCAAAAGAGGAATGAGATGATGGATAATTTCATGCAAATCCTTTGGTGACTACCAACATGCGACACATCTTCTTCAAGCGGAGGCACAACCCCCTTCAAGGTAGAAATAAACTTCGATATTCCTATATTTAAAGGTCAGATAGACGCAGATGTTGTAGACAAGTGGTTGAATCTACTAGAAGGTTACTTCTCTGTCCATAACTTTTCAAATAGAGAAAGGATTACTTTTGTGCTCCTCAAAGTCATTCCCCATGTCAAATATTAATGGGAAACTTTTTGTGAGAAAAAGGAAATAGAGGAACCCTCATTATTTACAGTCACGACCACCTGGGAATCCTTCAGGGATGCTATTAAGGAAAAATACTACCCTGTCAGAAGTTATGATGACTTATATACCAAATGGACCACACTGCAGCAAGAAAGAGACCAAGCAGTGCCAGATTTCATAAATATCTTCCATACCTTGCACACCAAGCTAGGTATCCAAGATTCAGAGAGACATCTGGTGCTCAAGTATCGCGGTGATCTACATAGATACATCTAGACTGAAATGGAATTTCTGGACATCTCATCCTTGGGCACGGCCTACCAATATGCCATCAAAATCGAGTAGAAGCTCAAACAAAAGACGCGACAATTTGGACCGGGGAACCCCTCACAACAAAATCCAAGAAAGGGTGGCCCCAACCCACATAACAACAGGTAGAGAAAACATGGATAGTATCAATACAACCACTCCAATCCACAAGTAAATAAGGACACCAAAAAGATAAATAAAGATACCAGGAAGTGGTGTGACTTCCATAAGAGACCTTGGCATAACACTATTGATTGTTTCTCAAAGAATACACTAGTGGCCAAAGTGAAAGCCTCTGAATCAAATGTAGGTTCTGAATCTAAGTTAAAACTAGAAAGGGGAAGATGAATCATTGACACAGAACCCAGTTCCACCATTGTTACCACCAATCTCTACAATGGTGAACCGGACAAGACAGAAGAAGGAGAGCGCCTCTTCCATTCACAGATGTGGGTAAAAGGCACCCCACTACACTTCATCATCGATAGTGGTAGCCAGAAGAACCTCATCTCAATAGATTTCCTCAAGAAGCTGGCCCTGCCAAAAACGTAGCACCCACAACCCTACACCTTTGGATGGCTCCACCAAGGAAGCAATCTTTGCGTCAGCCAATAGTGTCGGCTGTCATACAACATCAAGCCCTTAAAAGATGAGGTATTGTGTGATGTTGCTCATCTCAAAGTTTGTGATGTTCTTTTGGGCCAACCTTATTTATGGAAACGTCATGTTGTATATGAGTCTAGGACTCATAGTGTTATTATTACTTTGAACAGGAAATTGTACAGGATACCTGAGGTTGTCCCACCTAGTGCTATTTCCTTGATCTCTGCTAAGCAATACAGGAAGTTCATATCTCAGACGGGGAATTTTTCTTCTTCATGATTCACTCTCAAAATGAGAGAAAAATTACAGCCACATCCAAGGTCTCTACGGTTGAGCTCTCCACATAGTAGAAGAAAGTAGATAAGGTCATGGAAGAATACTCGGACATCTTCTCCTCACCTACTGGGGTACCTCTGCGTTACCATGTCAAGCACCCCATCGATCTGGCCCTCGATGCACCACTGCCCAATGGATCAATCTATCATCGCTCTCTGTTAGAGAATGAGGAGATCAAGGGACAGATCCAAGAATTGCTCCACAAGGGGCACATCCGTCCTAGATCATCACCTTGCGGTAGCCCAATCGTGTTGGTACAGAAGAAATATGGAACCTGGCGACTTTGCATTGATTATTAGCCTCTGAATAAAATCACAGTCAGAAACTGATACCCGATTCCCCGAATCGACAACCTCCTTGATCAACTCATGGGGCCCAAATACTTCAGTAAGATTGATCTAAAGTCTGGCTACCGCCAGGTCTTGATAGAATAGACAGATGTATGGAAGACCACCTTCAAGTCAAAGGAAGGCCTTTTTGAATGGTTGGTCATGCCCTTTGCTCTGAAAAATGATCCAGCCACTTTCATGAGGATGATGGATGATATCTTGCAACCATTCACCAATAATTTTGTAGTGGTGTATCTTGATGACATTCTCATTTACAGCAAGACTTGGGCCAAACACTTGCAACATATTCAACAGGTTCTGCACACCCTGTGGTAGCACATGGTATATGCCATCTTGGAAAAATGCTCCTTCCACATGGACAGGGTCCATTACCTAGGCTACATCATTGATCAACATGGCGTACATGTGGATCCAACCAAGATCCAATTCATCTGTGACTGGCCAACCCCAACCACACTCATTGAGCTTCGGAGCTTCTTGGGCCTTCCCAATTTCTACCACAGGTTTGTGTTGGGATTCTCCCATATTGCATGGGCCCTCAACCAAATAACCAAGGGTGGTGGTAAGGAAAAATTTGCATGGGGCCAGCCCCAACAATAAGCCTTCGATGATTTGAAGCAACTCTTGTGCTCAACCCTAGTACTTTCACTACCATACCTGCATCATCCCTTTGAGATTGAGACTAATGCTTCAAACTATGTTGTGGGTGTCGTTCTCATGCAGCATGGCCACCCCGTGGCCTATCATAGTGCGAAACTATCAGATGATGTCCGTAAGTACCCTACTTATGACAAAGAAATGTACTCCATTGTGCAAGCCTACCGCCAATGGAGACATTACATTCTTAGGAGGGAGACAATCATCCACACTGACCATAAGTCACTACAGTTCATGCAGACACAAGGAAAATTGCAGAATGACCACCGTCAAAAGTGGTCCACATACTTGTAGCAATTCCACCTCAACATAAAATATAAAATAGGAAGCACCAACCACGTCGTTGACTTCCTCAGCAGACCACCAGTTGTGACACTCACCACAATGCTAGACTCCTGCGACCATGAGACCTATGGATGGCCCCAACTCTATGAGACAGACTCGGACTTCGCCACCACCTACCAAATGTTGGGTGCAAAGGTAGTTGTCCATAATTTCCATCTTCAGGATGGGTTGTTGTGTCGTCTGGGCCATATATGTGTTCCCTCAAGTGAGTGAGTGAAGATGATATGGGAAGCCCACAACAGTCGGGTTGCAGGACACTTCGGAATCAAAAAGATAGTGGATATGCTACAAAAACATTTCTATTGGCCGAAACTTCGACAGGAGGTCAGCAAGTATATCAGGTCTTGCACTGCCTGCGCTTTTGCCAAACCAACCACTAAGAAACAGGGTCTGTACACCCCTCTTCCTACTCCTGAAAAACCATGAGAATCCATCTCAATGGAATACATGTCGGGCCTCCCGTCCACCAAGAGGGGAAATGACTGTGTTTTTTTGGTTGTCGATCACTTTTCTAAGATGGCGATTTTGGTTGCTTGCAAGAAGAGCATCACAGAAGAAGCCACTGCCAAGCTCTTCTTTGAATGAGTCTGGGTACATTTTGGAATCCCACAAACCATTGTCTCAAATTGGGATAGTCTATTTCTCAACACATTCTGGTCGAGCCTCTGGTCACTATTGGACACCAAGCTCACCAAATCCATGGCCTTCCACCCCCAGACAGATGGCTAAACCGAGGTCATAAATAGAATAATCGTGAATATACTGTGCATGTATAATTCCAAGAACCCTCGCACATGGGATGAGAGTCTTCCCTATGTCCAACATAGCTACAATCGAGCCCTGCATAGCTCAACCGACCACAGCCCCTTTCAGGTGGGGTTGGGATTCCATCCATTGGGTCCCATAGATGTTGCACTTCCCCTTGTGGTCACCTCAACCGACTCCTCTCCTGCTCCAACTGAGGATGACAAAGCCACTTGGTTCATTGAGAGGATCCAACACATCCACCAACAAGTTTAGGATATCCTATAGAAGTCCAATGACAAGTACAAGTAGTTCCATGATCAACATTGGGTTCCACATTAGTATCAGGTGGGCGACAAAGTTTGGTTGCACTTGCAGAAAGAATGCCTTACAGGACCCCATCAGAAGCTTTTCCCACTCCATTATGGGCCGTACACCATCACCAAGGCTATGGGGGATAATGATTTTGCACTCAACATTCTTCCTTTCCTTGGCCTGCACCTAGTGTTCAACGTAGACCTCCTTCGGCCTTATTTCCCACCATTATTGGACACCTCAGATGTAGCAGAACAACTGACACCAACAGAGCTCAACCCTGACTGCACACAACAGGCATCCAGTGATCAGATTGTGGAGACACATATCAAGGGCACTCGACAACAAAGGATCCATCTTTATTGATTTGTCAAAGCAGGGAAACTCTTGCACCAAGGCAAGTGGCTCACCCGGGGCCAAATTCAACAGAAATTTACTCATCTAATGGGGGAACTCAATGCAACGGAGACCATTTCTTCCTAAGGATGGAGGATTTATCTAGGTGGATATTGATGGCCACCCACCTTTTCCAGCTGGCTCAAAACAACTTTCTAGCAATTTTGATAATTTACTAATTTTAGCAGTTTTCCGGGCCCTGAACTTCCGAAGCCATTTTGAGGCCCTAAACGACATTTTTTGGGGTATGTTGCAATCATAAAATTTGCAACTGTTGTAGTCCTCAGATATATCTTTCCCATGGGCTATCATATGCCTAAAACAGAGATCATATGCAAAAGTTACGACCTCGGGAAGTTGATGTACTGACTTACCCAAATGGGGCCCACATGACTTTTGGCACTTCATCTCCTAGGGTTAGGTTTTTGGATGTTTAGGGTTTTTGAAACTCCTGTTTATTGTAAAAGGGCCTTGAGAGTCTCATTGTAATCATATTCTGATGAATGAGTGTAGCCGTCACATATCTTCTCAGAGATAAGCTGCCACCATTCCAGCAAGCTTGTTTTTCGTTGCATTTTACAGTTTCAACTTATTTCCTTATTGAATATAAAACCAGTTTTATTGTATCTCTGTTATTCTGTGTTAAGAATCTAGTAATAATCTATATTCATTTCATTCTGCTCATAAAATCCGGATCAATTTCAATTTGGATGTACCTATGAAGAGTCCCATGGTGTTTCAGAACTAGATGCCACTCAAAGTCTTTTATAACCAGCTTGTTGTGCAAGGTATAGAAAGTATGTCTGAACTATGAAATTGTTTGTCTCTTCTGTTGTCACAGTGTGGTCCATCTCATGTATTGTTCTTCATATTTATCAACAAGGTAGTATTGTTCCTTAGCCACATCCAAAACAAATTCCTGAGTGGGCTTAGCCCCATATATTCTAGATTCCTTTGTGGAAGTTTTATTCTAGTAAGATTCCCTCTAATGTTTGACGTGGGGGAGTGCCTTGAGGAGTGTGAAGGTGATATTTTCCCTTTAGGAAAAATTGTAAACAAAGAAATAACCTTCTACCGTATTTGACAATTTTTATAAGGCATCTGCATCTATTTTTCCTTCAAATATGGTAATATCAAAATCAACTTTTACCTTGAAGGGAGAGGTTCCTCCAAAGTGGTCTCTTGATGAAGATTCACCTGTTGTTATCGGTAGGCATTGAAGGATGTGGGAAAAATTATCGATCATTTCGTCTCTCTGTCGCACAAGAGCTTCATCAAACAATAGGTTAATAGACTCTTCTTCTCCATATTTTTTCTTTTCATCCTCCATAGAGGGTTTCTTGGGCGTGCAAGATCAATTTTTCTCAATAGATACAACCTCAAGAACCAACTTTCTATACTCGGACCTCGTCAGAGACATGCACTGAAAAACAATCAAGAGTAGCCTTCTTTGATCCCACTAATCCGGATTGTTTTCGAAATGAAATGAAGGAAGATATATTACAATAAAATACACATAAAAATTTCTAGAAACTGAGAAATACATCAATACATGATTTTTACTAATGAAATAAATGTATAGAGACTGTAAAAATACAGAGTCCAAGACTCGCTATAATGGTGGAATATTTATCTCTGAGAAGAGATGTGATGGATACGCTCATTCACAAGAAGATGATTACAATGAGGCTCTGAAGGCATTTTTATGATAAACATGAATTCCAAAACCCTATAAATCCCAAAACCTGACCCTAGGAGATAAAGCACCAAAATTCATGTGGGCCTCATTGGGGTAAGTTAGTACCTCAACTTCTCGGGGTCGTAAATTTTGCATACAATCTTCGTTTTAGGCGTGTGATAGATGCTTGGAAAGGAATTTTCGATAACTATATATTATTCCATCAAAATTTGACTTCATCTATAGTTTGAATGTTTCAATCCAATAAAATATTGTTTAGGTTCCAAAAACGACCCTGGAAGTACATAAAGATATTGGGTCTTGTCATTTTTGTATCTTCTCTAAAATTAAATGTCTAGTGCAAAGATATCGGGTCTTCTAATTGCTTACAATAAAATTGAATTTCTAGTGCAAAGATATTGGGTCTTGTCATTTTTTTATCTTCTCTAAAATTAATTATCTCTAGATGGATAACATTTTTTATTCCTAGTATGGTGTAACGTACCCAGCCACCCACAGGTCAGGATATGTTACTTCAAGCCTGCCTCTAGACTTCTTTTGAATTCTGATCAAATTTTAATGAATGAAGATGCATGAAATATTCACATGTCGAGTTAAATATTCATGCTAAAACATAAATAAATGAGACATATGCCACACACAACAATAACCATCAAGCATGCGTATTATAGATATGAATTTCATAGATAAATAAATACACAACAAAATAAATACATAGGTAAATAAAACCATGACAGAGATCACTTGTATTTCTTGAAACGAATCACCAATTGGATCCATACCAAGGACGTTCCACCCAATAGTGGACATTGTTGTTCCAAGTCTCAATAGAAATGTCACCCCTAAGCCAGGGATATGAATCCACAAGGATGGTTCCAGAGTGTCACTTGAATTCCCAAACCATTCAACACTCAATATCTCATAGGATTTTCAACACCCACAACAATCCAAACTACACCAACTCTCTTCTACCCATCCTGCACAACCTAAGAGAATGGACCCCCTTCTTTGCCATGTAGTCCCTCAGGTTTTCCATCTCCTTCCAGGGATCTAGTGCATCTGGTCAGGAATCTCGATGTTGGGACTCTCAAGATTCGTAGTTGTGAGAAAAACTGAAGATAGGCCAAAGCATCTCAGACATGCAGTCCTTAATTCATGGTTGGAATACACTAGTAGACTTTACAACCAACCAACCAAACCATGGCTCCTCTCCAAAAAAATGTTTTCATTTCCCAAGCCAAAACATGAATGATGGATGATGAGTGGGTGAAAGAATCAGTGGAGAAAAAGAGAACCGAATGAAAGGTGTGTACAATGAGAAATGAACAATGTCTGAGTGAGTGAATGAGTGAAGAAGAACCAACACCCACAACTTACCAAAGATGGGTTTATGTAATTCTTGGAATTAAGGAACCACTTGGCATTCCCAAGAAGATCATGTAGCTCTTATTCTCCATTAAAATAGAAATGGGTCATTAAAATATAAAATAAATATGTATCCCCTCAATTCCCCTCTCTTGTGGAATCATAGCCCCTTATAACTCTTTTCCTTTTTCGTCTAGCATCCAATGATGTATTTTTTATTAAAAATGATAAAAAAATTACATTTCCTATGCACACTGGGCTCTTTAAATTATTTGGGCACTCCGGCCTTTCATATATTAAAAAAATACATTATTTAATATGGGGCTCAAAACCGGGGTGTTACATCCCCTCCCCCTTATTTTGGCACTATCCTCCATGCATATAAAAAACATAAAACAAAATTTAAAAATTTATTCAAAAAGTTGTGAGTACTCTTCCTGGATGGCATCTTTATGCTCCCAAGTAACATCTTCAGGACCGTAGTAGGTCCACTGGACTTTTACCAACTCTATAACTTGATTCTGAAGAATTTTGACTTTTTTGTCCAATATTCACATTGGTTGGACCTAAAAGCCTTCCTTTGTCTCTACCTGAATCAGATTTCGATCAATAACATGGTTAGGATCATGTACATATTCGTTTATCAAAGAGACATGAAATACATTATGCACATTCATGGAGGCAATGTAAGCATGTATGAAACTGGCCCTATTCTGTCCAATATCTCAAATTGACCATAGAATCTATCTGCTAGATTTGTACAACTACCCAACTTCAAATATCTCTTCTTGGGCTTCACTTTTAAAAGCACATTCTCCCCCACTTTAAATTCTCTAACTGTCATGTTCTTATATGCATAAATTTTCTGTCTATCTTCAACTTCCTTTAAATTTTTCTTAATTCTAACCATCTGGTCTTCCATATGCTTGAGAAATTATGGCCCAAGTACTGCTCTGTCCTATGGGTTGTCCCAACTCAATGGAGTATTTCATTTCCTACCATACAATGCTTCAAATGGGATGACTTCCAATTAACCTTGATACCCATTATGATAGGAAAACTCAACCAAGTGCAAATAATCTTCCCACTTAAATGGCTTATCCATCATATACATTCTCAACATGTCTTCAATTATTCATTTGACTCTCTCTGTCTCCCATCTGATTGTGAATGGTATGCTATGCTAAATTTCATATTTGTACCAAATCCTTTAAGCAGTCCCCTCCAGAAATTTGAGGTAAACTTTGTATCTTTGTCTGAGACAATAGTCTTAGGTATCCCATGAAACCTAGAAATCTCCTTCATGTAAATTTATGCAATATTAGTTGTTGTATGATTAGTTTTTACAGGAACAAAATGACCATCCTTTGTCAATTTATCAACCTCGACCATGATTGAATCATGTTGTCTTGTTGTTCTGGGTAATTTTATTATAAAATCAATGGTTACCACTTCCCATTTATTCTCTGGAATTAGTAATGCTTGTAGCAAACTCGTTGGGTTTCTATGCTCATCCTTCACTCTCTGACATTCCATGCATCTGGAAATGTAATACGCAACACCTCTTTTCATTCCTGGCCAAAATAATTGGCTTCTTACTGCTGCAATTGTTTTTTGCTAACCGAGCTATCCGACATATGGAAAATTATGCATTTTTTTAATACCAAATTCCTAAGTTCTCTGGAACTAGAAACATAAATTCTACTTTTTTGCACAAGTAATCCGTCTTCCTCCATCTCATATTCTTTAATTTTATATTGTACATTTTTTTACTATAATCTTTCTTTTACCTGTAGTTAATGTTGATATGTAACAACAACATCTAAAAATCTTCTCTTTAAATTAGTTTGATGCATACTAACAACTGTACCATGCATGCGATGTACTCTTCTACTAAGTGCATGGACAAATTTATTTATTTTTTCCTTTTATACGCTTGATGTCAAAATCGTATTCACTTAAAAATTCTAGCCATCTCGTTTTCCTGGCATTCAAGGTTGGTTGTTCAAAAATATATTTATGACCACTGTGGTATGTTCTTAATTCAAATATCTTCCCCATGAGATAATGCCTCCACATATTCAATGCGTCAACAATGGAAGCAAGTTCCAAGTCATGTGTTGCATAGTTCCTCTCATGTTCTTTAATCTTTCTGGAATCATAACCAATGACATGTCCATTTTTAGTGAGGAATCCAGCAAGTCCTTCCTTGCATGCATCTATACATACCACAAAACTTTCATTTGTGCCAACAATCTTTAAAACAGATGCACTAGTACATAATTCTTTCAACAAATTAAAGTTCTCTTCACACTCAAGTGTCCATTCAAATTTAATTCCCTTCTTTTGAAAATAAGTGAGGGGATGACCAATCTTAGAGAAGTTTGCTATAAATATTTGTAGTAACCAAATAACCCCATAAAATATATGACTTTTGAAACATTCCTGGTTGTTGGCCATCCTATAATGGCTTCAATCTTTTTTGGATCTACTAATATTCCTTGTTCTGAAATAAGGTGTTCCGAGTAATGGATATATTCTTGGTAAAAAGAACACTTACTAAGATTTCCATACAATTGATTTCCCCTTAGCACTTGCAAAACTGAGCTTAGGTGATGTTCATGATCTTACTATGACTTAGAATAGACAAGTATGTCGTCCATGAAAACTATGGAAAACTTATCCAAGTAATTTCAGAATATTCCATTCATTAGGAAAATAAAGACAATTGGTGCATTGGACAGTCCAAATGGAACCACTACAAATTCATAATTCCAATACCTAGTTCTAAAGGTTGTCTTATTGATGTCTTCTTCCTTGATTCTTACCTCATGGTACCCTGATCTCAACTATCTTTGAAAATATAATTTCCCCTCTTAGCTGATCAAATAGGTCATCAATTTTGGCTAGAGGGAACTTGTTCTTTACAATGGATTTATTCAACTGTCAAAAGTCAATACACAGCCTCAAGGTTCCATCTTTATTTTTGACAAACAATACTAGTGCTCCCCAAGGTGAAACACTTGGACATATGTACCAAGTCCTCAACAATTCTTCCAACTACATTTGTAATTCTTTTAATTCTAGTGTAAACATTTTGTTAGGTGTTTTTGATACCAGGGAAGCTTGTGGCACTGAATCAATAGAGAAATCTATCTCCCTCTTTGGTGGAAACCTTGGTATTTCTCAGAATACATCCTCAAATTATTTTAGCACCGAGAATTCTTCAAGGCCTGACCCCATTTGTCTTTTATGGATCCTCCACATGGGTTGCATACAATTTACATCCTTTTCTGAAACATCTCTCTAGTTGTAAGGTTGAAATATGCCTTATAGAGATGGGTCTTGGAACTCCTTTCATAGTGCTCAGTTTTCCTTCTTCATCAGGACATGTAAATGTTTTGTTATGAAAATCCAGGACAATATGATTCTTGTCCAACCAATCCATTCCAATTAGAATATCATAAGATCCCAATGGTATAATATTTAGATCAACATTAGTATTCACACCATTAAGACTTATGGAACAACATATGACGATATCATGGACTCTCCTTTTGGTTCCAGTGGCTAGCTGAACCAAACTTGATTTTTCAAGATTAATTTTCTCCAAACATAATCTATCCACTATTTTAGGATCTATGTAACAATGACTTGCTCTTGAATCAATTAAAATAACAACAGGTTGATTAATGATCTTACCTTCCACCATAATCATATTTTTTTTTGTAAGTAAAAAAGGTTGGAGCCTATTATATTACCATAGACAGAATACATAGCTATTAGTGATGCCAGCTGTCCCGCCTGAGCAGGAAACTGGGACAGCTGGGCATCCTTGTCCATGTGTCACCCAGTTTGCAGAATAAGAAAAATTAACAAAATTAACGCTGCTACGTCCTGCCCGAAGGAAACCAGGACTAGCAGGCACAAGCATGGAACTGGTTCATTCACCTAGAGCTAAGAAATATTGATAGCTAGCTATCCTAAGGCATAAACTGTAATAACAGAACCAAAAGCAAAGTCTAGGTCTGAACATTAAGTAACCTCTGAGCCAGGATGTTTGTCCTTGTCCACGGAATGCCTCCATCTTCCTGGGAATGAGTAAGGTCACGCGCAAGTCGGACATTGTTTCTTTGGCAAAGCTCTAGAATGAGCTGCAAAGAACATGTCAAGCCGCTGTTCCATTCGTGCATGGCGAAAGACCTGATCTTCCAGCAGATTTATCATCTCAAAGATGAGATTGAGATATCCCCAGTCAACTGAAGGTGGCTGTTCCGGGTGGTGGTTGTTCATAAACTCCTCGCTGGTGGCCGCTTTTGCTTCCTGCGACTTGTGCCCCTTCGCTTACTTGGTGGGTTCGGGAGGAACCTCTTCTTCCGCATAGAAGGGGGAGTAAGGCTTCTCTACACTGGTGTCACGGGGGTTGAGCGTGCTGCTTGCCGGCTGTGGATTGCTAACCGAGCCAAAATGCGAGCTTGGATTCCAATTTTTCGGTACCATGAATAGGGTATGCTCAGGAGGGCTTGCCAGGCCTCCTTCCGGGATTACCTCCTCTATGTACACCATTGGAGGCATGCGTGGTTTGTTCCTATGCTTCCTGGCAGCCATCGCCATTGCTTTCTCAAAGTTCTCCTTCCTCTTGCGCTGCGACTCCACTGTATACCACGCCGCTCCCCTTCGCGGTTTCCCTCTAATTCGTGGCATGGTGAGGTTCCAGTGAATTGTTTGGGTGCTTCCAACCGGAGTCGAGTTGCTGTCGGGGGAGGGGGAGGTGGCCAAAAGCAACCACTGCTCTAGTGGAACGGGAGGGAGATTGTTGCAATTTTGGTGCGCCTGTGGAGCGAAGGTCTTCGGGAGCGACCTGCTGCCTAGTCTAGCAACTTGAACAGTGAGCGCAAATGCAAAACCAATTTCCATAACTAAAACCATCACCACATCCATTAAAGTCTTCTGGATAGTGCGCTGGGGGCGAGTACCCTTCCCTTGTGCGAGGGGCCTCGTCTGTTGAATGCACCTGCGCGTAAACATGCCAAGTTATTGTCCGAGGTGATGTGAGCCGGTGGATGCATTAACACTGTGTCCCAGCTCGCTCCTGCGTGGCAGCATCGCACCCTGTGTCACCCCATCCGGGGTCCCCATAATCATATTGGATTGGTACTATGATTATTGATAATCTAAGCTTGCATATATTCTTCCCATGTCTTCTACTTTGATAGCCTCTTTGATGTTGTGCAGGGTCTTCACTTTGACCTTTTTTTGAGGGAAATCCTTGTACAGGGGATCTTCTTTTCATCCTGGACATTGGAATGGTGGTCTTCCAATTTTTCCTAAGGAGTCTTCTCTCTTGGATTCATCCTTAGCATATTGGGCTTGATGATTTTTATTAGGGATATTTCTATTGAAAGGAGGTTTGAATCCCTTCCTCTTATAATCATATTTCTCCTTCTTCTTATCCTTCCAAGATTTCTTCATGGATTCTCTACCCTTGCCCTTGTCATATAGGTACTTAGCCTTCCTCATGGTCTCAGTAAAATTCTTGGGTTCATCATATTGAATCTTCTCTTTATAAAAGGATGGAAATCCACTTTAAAACCTCTATATTTTCACCTTCTAATCTTTTATAAACCCCACATACTTTAGCATCCCTAAGAACTTCTTTTCATACTCTACCATGGTCATGATTCCCAGCCTAAGTTGAAAGAACTCCTGCATTTTATTGTCATAGAAGTGTTCTGAAAGGTAATACTTCTGAAAATATTTATTGAACTTCTTCCAAGTGATCCTACTCTCATTAATGTGCTCAACTTGCTTCAGTTGATCCCACCACATAGAATCTTTCCCATGTAAATGGTATGTGGAAATTTTGGCTTCTAGGTTTGATGAGTAGTTATGCAATTTAAAATACCTCCGGATTCCAAGCAACCATGCCTCAACATCATGCTATCTTTCACTTTCATGATCAAAGGATGGTGGATTAAGCTTCCCTAGAACTCCTTGAAAATTGTTCAATTCATGTCTTCTTCTTTGGTGCCTAACAGGAGACACCTCTAGACTACCTACGAAATATTGAGATGAATAAAATTTCCTTGTTGAGTAGGGAGGTGACTGATGTCTATGAGTTCTACTAGCACTTCCTGAATAACTAGTTTGTCTGTGGTCGTCTCTTCTTTCATGACATCTTCCCTCTCCCTCATGTTTTGAGTTTGACCCATTCTTTTTTTTCCTCTGCAACTGATTTATGATTTGCATCACTTGAGAATTTATTTGATTTTTTTCTCTTATCAATCTCTCATTGTCTTCTTTGTAACTCTACACTTATATTTTCAGGCTTCTCACAGTCGTTATCAATGTTTCTGGTTGCCCTCTGGCCTAGTTCTTGTTGGATTTTGTCTATGTATTACCAAAACGAATATTCTAACATTTGGAATCTATCATCACTGGAAGCCCCCTATCCTTCTTCAATTTATTGAATATTAATTCTTATACTAAACCGATATTTTTACAACCCTCCTAAGTTTGAAAGATGTGAAAGAAACCATTTTGTTAGAATTATGCATACTAAAAAGAATTGACAAACAATGTTACATGTCCTTTCTCTTCTCAATTCATGAATAATATATTATCATTATCCATATTATAACAATTCCATGTTATTCTCCTATGAATCATATTTATGAAATACTACAATCTTTCCCCAATTCGATATCTGAGTTGAAAGTTACGGCTTCCTGAAAAAAAAATCACTTTTATCCCCTTTTCTTTTGTTTTACAACGTGATCTTGTCGAAAAATTCCACATCTCATTTAGCTGATATAGAATTCAAATTTTGTAGAGGCACTTCCTTCAAACCACTTTCCATGTGACCACGACTTGAAACCATGGGCTTATTCACTCTTTAGCACCCCTAATTGACCCCCTTTACCTTTTCATGAGACCGACATTGGGACCAAGCCCTACGAACTTCAGCCTTTGACTATTTTCCATTTCAATCTTCTAATTTCTCACAAAGTTAAACTTCATCGAAATCCTTCCAATAACTCTACTAGTAGATCAGATGGTCGATATTTAATCTCCCATTGAATGGATGGTTCTTCCCCATCTAGAGGATTCAATAAGATCAACAGTCACTACTTAATCAGGCACTACAATGGACGACCCTCAATCAATTTGGGACTTTGGCGCTCTAGGACTCCAGAACATTACAACTCTCCTAGAGTGATACTCCCCGAAGTACTTACCCTATCCTTCCATTGTTTAATCCGACGACCAAGGCTTAATGAAACATCAGGATGGATGGTCCTTAACCAATTTGGGACTTCAACACTCTAGGAATCTATGACATTTCCACTCCCAAGTTGTTCATCTCCCCCAGAGTGATACCTACCAAAGTGCTTACACCATCCTTCTACTGCTCGATCTAACGGTTGAGAAAGGTCCCAAATGGATCTTAGATTGATGGTATACGTGAATTCATTACTCTGGAACTTCAGCACTTTCACCGGTAGAGATGTTGGACACCCCCAGAGGCTATACTCCCAGAGATGACATGGCATGTTGATGTCACCTATGGTGACATGTACCCATGCCATGTGTTCCATGTGTCACTAAAAAATGAACAAGTTGGGGCCCAAAATGTATTGAATCAAGGTGACTTGTGTCCCCACATGGCACTCCTGCCGCATGGAATATGATGCATCATCCATCAAATGGATGATCCACATATCTTCTCTATATCTAATGGCCTGCATGATTTCACAACGACAAATTTACACTTCGTGGTTTTGAAACTTTGGGGATTTTCCCATTCTCCAGTAATCGTTGGAGTGGAAAAGTTTCAAAGTTATAAAAATTATCTATCCTTCCACCATTGCTAGATCCGACAATCAACATTACTTATGAAATCATTCCCTTGAGTCTAACAGTCGAAGCGACTTCGATACTTTGGTGCTCCGAGAATCTAGGTTATAACAGTTCAAAAAGGGTTCGATTCTCCCAGAGTTAAAATTTTCAAAGTCGTCAATGCCAGAGGACCCTAACTAATGGATGAGATTTCACCTAAGCCTCTTATAAAATTGGAAGACTGGAAGGACTTTATGACTTCATCCTTTTCTCACTTCTTCCTTTCTTCCATAATCACTGAAGCGATGAAATTCAAAAGTTTTTTTCATCTCCTGCTAGAATTCTATCAATGAGTGACAATCGAAAAGTTCGATCTGGCGATTGTGACTTAATCTCTCCCAACCTCTAGTTTCACCTTCATATGATGGTCCTCGTTCAACTGCCTTCTGATCTATTGATCCATAAATCCTTAATTGCACGATGGTGATCGCTCCAAAATTCAAGAGGGAACGATCACGATTCTACGATTCTTTACAAAGGATCTTTTTCTGCATGACTCTTTGGCTTGTGTGCGATCTCTGCAACACTATCTCTTCCAAGATTTAAGATTTCAAGGATATATTCATTCTTAACCATAATACCCTTTCCAACAATTTCAGACCATATCAATTTGGTGTTTCCACTTGAATCTTTGATACCAATATGTAATGTACCTAGCCACCCACAAGTTGAGTTATGCTAATTCAAGCCCACCTCTAGACTTCTTTCGAATTATGATCAAATTTTAATGAATGAAGATGCATGAAATATTCACATGTAGAGTTAAATATTCATGCTACAACATAAATAAATGAGACATATTTCATGCACAACAATAAACAACAAGCATGCATATTATTAATACAAATTTCATAGATAAATAAATACACAGTGGAATAAATACAAAGGTAAATAAAACCATGACAGAGAGAACTTATATTTCCTAAAAAAAATCACCAACGGGATGCATACCAAGGAAGTTCCACCTAACCATATACATTGTTGTTTGAAGTCTCAACAACAATTTCATCTCTGAGCTAGGGATATGAACCCAAAAGGATGGTTCTGGATTGTCACTGAGCTTCCCAAACTATTCAACACAAGCTTTAACAGGATTTTCAACACCCACAAGAATCCAATGTAAACCATCTCTCTTCTACCCAGGCTACACAACCCAAGAGAATGGACCCCCTTCTCTGCCATGCAGTCCCCCGGGTTGTCCATCTCCTTCCAGGGCTCCATTGCATCTGGTCAAGAATCTCCATGATGAGACTCTCATGATTCATAGCTATGAGAAAAATTGAACACATGCCAAATCATCTCAGACATGCATGCCTTAATTCATGGCTGGAATACACCATCATTATTTACATGCAACCAAACCATGGATCCTCTCCAACAATTTGTTTTCCTTTACCAAGCCAAAACAAAAATGAGGGACAGTGAGTGGGTGAAAGAATGAGTGGAGAGACAGAATTGAATGAAAGGTGTGTACAATGAACAATGAACAATGAGTGAGTGAGTGAATGAGAGAATAAGAACAACCCCCCACAACAGACCAAATATGGGTTTATGTAATTCTTGGAATTAAGGAACCACTTGGCCTTCCCAAGAAGCTCATGTAAATGTTATTCTGCATTAAAGTAGAAATGGGTCAATAAAATATAAAATAAACACTTAGCCCCTCAATGCCCCTCTCTTCTAGAATCATAGCCCCCTATAACTCTTGTCCTTGTCTGTCTAGAAACCAGTGATGTATTTATTATTAATAATGATCAAAACATTACATTTCCTAGGCACACTGGCCTGTTTCAATTGTTTGAGCACTCTGGCCTTTCATAAGTTAAAAAAACACTTTATTTTATACAGGGCTCAAAATCGGGGTGTTATATATGCAGAGATTGATATCTATCATCCATATAATTATTCTTGGATTTGGATTGTCTATTTAAAAATTAAAAAAAAATCCATGCATAAGAAAATGAACACCATTGTTGGCACAGGGGAAGACCTAGGGTTCAAATCTTACATCGCACCAACAAACCTTAACTATTGGCCCTTTCAGAAACACCTCCGAGCAGATGCAGTGTCACCCAAAGTAGTGATAAGGGGTTGCAACACACAGGGGTCTACAACTAGAGGGAATGAAAAGTGAATCCAGGACAAAAACACACAACAATATGGTTATTGTTTATCTCACTTAAGGCTAATTCACAAGTTATATCTCAGATATAACAAAACAATGAAATAACAATATAACATATGGTAAATATAAAAACATCAATCACAAAGAACAAAAAGATTGTAGGGTTCGGCTCCACAAAGCCTTATAAAACCCAAAAGAATTTATTTTAAGGAATGCAAACCTAACATGTATTTTACTTCATAATCAGCATATAACCAAAACCAACATATATAAAATTTATTGAGCTAAACATAATAGCTTACAGACAACCTTATAACACCTCATATTCCTTAAATTCATAAAACAAATACGTAAATTAAAATACCTTGGTCTGATGCTAAACTTGCACTTGTCTTGTTGACCTTCCTACTTCTTCCGCTTGTCTTGTCCAGCTTGACGCCACTGACCAACACTGCCAAAACCGTGTTTTCTCCCTGCCAAATAGGAGCAACTTGTTTGGCTTCCTAGCTCTAGGATACCATATGGATATCCTGGCCCCCGTACCCAATACCCCTGGCAAACCGGTGCCCCCCATACTGATCCTTCCCGACTACAAAACTCAAACTCTCAACTAGCAAATCCAAGAAAACCCTGAAAAATTAATCCCTCTTCCGTAAGCCTCCTCCCCCTCATATCCCTCCTTCACCGACCCTTCCCCCTCCTTCCTTTCCTTATCCATACATTTATTGTCTTATCTGATTATTAATATTTCTTATCCTTACATTTAATGCTTCTTATCCCCTCTGAATACGTAATCCTTTAATATAACAATTAAATTTATTAACCCTCTTAAATTTATTACCCTGTTCATTCAATGTGACAAGTAATTAATTTAATTAATTAATTAATCAAAATTATAACAATTAATTAATTAATAAATATTTAATTAATATTATTATGCCAATCTTTGTTTAGTTAAAACCATGTTAGGACAATTAATCACCTAATTAATTTTGTTTAATAATCCCTAAGAATATTTTCAACTAGGGTTGTTACATACACCCAGCCTTCAGGAAACTTTGTCCCGAAGTTAAGGTATCTTATAGTACAAAGGAAAAGAAACATGGTTCACACATTCATAACAATTAACTAACATTATCAGTAAGTAATTTAAGAAAACTCATACATACTAGTGTATATGTACAGGAAATGCATGTGTAGCTAGTACATACAAGTCTCGTGCATGTACTAATAATCAAAACTATCATCTTTTAGTAATTTATGTATGCATCTAATCCAGTCGGCAAGACTAGTCTTTTATAAAAGACAACAAACCAATCAATTGTTTGAGAAATCCTTTAATTACTATTATCTGGTTCAACAATTTTATTTAGACAACTGTGGTTTAGTTACGTAATTATGAATATTCATATATACACATTTCTTTTTTTTTTTAAGGGAAAACATTAAATTCCACCACAAGACAAATCTCCATACTTTCTCAATTATTTCTACTCATCCTTCCTCCCTAACCTACTTCCATTTCCATTCGTATCCTTCCTCTGGTAGACTATCTTGGAGCATCAACTATATTGACCTAACTCGACCAAGCTTCCCTAGCAGGCATCTGACAGTCATCATCACACGTCTTGGGGAGTGTGAACTAACATCGTCCTCCCATGACTTAAGGTTTCGAAGGATATACGGTGGGAAATGCCTCCACCCCTCCTAATCATAACTAGGGTCTACACCCTACAATGGAATATACAGTGGCACCGTGTTGTTGGGGCGTTTTGTCATCATTTATCCGGTTTTGGGCAGTGTCATCACCTGAAATATTGCATTGGTCCACATATCATAGCAATGCATCCAAACTAATATAATTTCTCATACAATATTCATATCATAATGTTTCTTGGATAGTGGTCATGATATCCACCTTCATCATCTTTATCCCTAGGCTATTTCATAGTCCATAACCTGTAGATTAGTCTATAACACAAAATCATACATTTCTATGCATTATCATCATGTAATTTCATACTATCATCATTTCAATTTGGTATCCCTGTACCGATAAATTAACATCAAAGTTTTCCAGTTAGAAATAGATCTCATAATATCC
>ML798419.1:232490-246968 GCA_009831015.1 Picea engelmannii
TTTTAAAAGTTAATTTAAATAAATCAATAAAATATCAAATTAAATAAAATAAATATTACTTAAGATAAAAATAAATAAATAAAATAAATTCCATACGGCATCGTGGGTCCTCGCATGAGGCCCACATGCCTTAAAACCTAAACACACTTATCTCAATACCCCTAACCCTAATCGTCCTATATCTTGTTTCATTTGCGATTGCGAACGCACCCTGAGCCTCTCCTGCTCTACAACTACGATGGAGCTCTGGAAATGGTTGGAGCTCTGGTAATGGCCGCAGGCTATTTCTCATGGCGTTTGCTGCGTGGGTTGGTAGTGGATTCAAAACCCTTGAACCTCAAATCATTTTCGTTGCCATCCTATTTTTTTTTTTTTTTTAATAAAAAAAAAATTCTTATTGTTTTTGCAGCACTGGTGTGGCCATGATATGGCACTGGTGTGGTCGTGATATGGCACTGGTTTTGATCGATGTGTGTTTAATCTTATCTGTTGCGTAGTGCAGATCTAATGGGCCCTTGGGCTCTTATCTTGGCCCCTCCTAGTAAACACCACATCTGTTGGCCACGCTTCTCATATTCCCCTTTCTTCAAACCCCTCAACGACTTAATGTTTTAGTGTTTTCTGGTGAATGATTCAACTTAATTTGTTATGTTTTAGGGTTAGGTATTTAGAGGGATGAAAAACCCGGTATTCAGCCTAATAAGTTGTAAAGTGTATCTAGATTTTTTTTTGGGTGCAATCATGTCTGTCTTCAAGTTTGCATAGTTTTCCTTTTTCATCTTTGATTTTCTCATGGTAGTTTAGGGTTGGTATTTCTTTTGGCCTAACAACACTGCGATTTGATATAAATATTTTGTTAAATTTTCTCAGAGTTTGCGGCGTTTGTCTATTGATATTTTTACAGTATATTATGGCTTAAAACATTATTTAGGTTATGAATTGCAGGAAATTATAGTGAAATAGAGAAAATGATGATGGCGAATGTTCTTCTCTAGGTGATGGATACGTCGCCGCCTGGAAACATTATATTTGTTGTTGGTAATGTGGATCTCAGTTACTTGTTTGAAAAGCTTTGCTAGAGATTGTATAATGTATTTCTCGTCGGCTCGTCTAGCATTCTAGTGCCTGTAAATAATAATTTTGGGTTTCTGCAATGTTTTTAATAGTTTTGGATGATCAGTCCCCACCGGTCTATGCCTGTCTATGCTGATGAGTCAAGCCCCAGTAAGGGAAAGGAGGTCCCGATTACTGCTACCGCTAGACGATACCATGGAGCCCATAGTGAGCTGACACTACCTGATACCCAAGAGAAAGCATCAAATTATTTCGAGTATCCATGCTTTATTTATTAATAAAGCCTGGTGTGTGACTTCTTGGGTGTTCCCTAGGTTTAGCGTTGGGGTTGGGAATGACGAGTGACCTGTTTCACGATGGGGCCTTATTTCTATTATGGTGGGGAACATGGTAACATAATCAATATCTTTCGGTGTATCGATACGAACCTTCTCTTCTCTCGTATGGCGAGTGGCCTTACCTGGTGAGCTAAATCACCTGATAGCTCCAGGATGCTTATATTCAGCAAAATTTGCAGAATTTGCGGTGAGTGTTGAAGTGATATTTACCTTGGAAATTTTGACAATACACCTATGTTTCTGAGGTGGGTTCCCAAGTCGTCGTGGAAGTTTGAATCCTCCAGAGAAAATGAGTGAAAAACCCATCTGAGATTGGAAACGAAGTGCAGTTCCTCTACCAATATGGAATTCTGTAAGGGAAACCATGGCCATGAATTCATTTTGAAGAATGCATGTGTAGGGTTCAATGAATGAATGTGAATAAGAAGATTTCTCTGCATACTATGTATTTTCTAGAGCCCATGCAACTTTTGTTGCTGGTGTGGGGTCTGAGAAGCAGACATTATGCCAGTTATATCATAATTTTGCCTTTCATATGAGTTATATATGTAGACATGCTTATGTTAATAAAAAAATTCTTACAGAAAAGCACTACTTGAGGTGTGAAGCAATTTTTCTGAAAATATTGATTTCACACATTGGAAATATGTTGTAAAACTAAATCAGGTGGATGAGAAGGCAACAGTCAGCATCTAGCAACATTATGGCATTTTAACAATTTAGATCGAGTATAATATTCTGTTTGTTCTAAATGCTAAAGTTTTGTATGATGTTTGTGCAGCTCCTCGGCCATGGTTGGGTGCCGTGTTTGGGCTGTGTGGTGCAAGAAAAGTCCCGTGGGCTCCTTCCTTTCAAAGACCACCTCCTTTCCTTATCGTCCCGACCACAGGCTCAGATTGCAATGCGTTCACACAAATTTAAAGCCTAAAAATATACCTTTTTGTTTAATTTTTGGAGATTTATGTATAAATTGTGTACTCTCTTTTTTTTTAATGTTTTTGTTTAATTAATTTTTTTTTGAAGATTTATATGTAAATTGTCTTGCATAATTCCAATCCTAGTTTCTCGACTTAACTACAAAGTTTGACCATTTGTTGTTGATGTAGATAGAGGAGTTTGTATGAATAAGAATAGACGAATGCAAAAGGAGTTTTGAAAAAAAAATTATTTATATATTTATTTATTTTTTATGCGCAATTATAATGAATTTTACAAAAATGGAAAAGTGGTTAAAGTGTCTGGTTTATAGTTTAACAATTTCTTATAAAAATAATACTAAGAGTACTTAAAATTTTAACATTAATACATCCTATTAATGAATATATATACTTAAAATCAATGTATACTTGGCTTACAGGTTAGGTGGAGGTGGCGTTGGAACTTGGAGCTGGAACTTGGCCCTCAGGCCCCGATTTATCTAATTTCTGGGTGGGTACAATTCCATTACTAAATTGGGTAGGTGGGTAGGTAGGTAGGTAGGCCCTTGGTTCCAGATTTTGAACCAGGGCTCTGATACCATGTGTAGGGTTCGGCTCCACAAAGCCTTATAAAACCCAAAAGAATTTATTTTAAGGAATGCAAACCTAACATGTATTTTACTTCATAATCAACATATAACCAAAACTAGCATATATAAAATTTATTGAGCTGAACATAATATCTTATGGACAACCTTATAATAGTTCATATTCCTTAAATTCATAAAACAAATATGTAAATTAAAATACCTTGGTCTGATGCTAAACTTTCACTTGTCTTGTTGACCTTCCTGCTGCTTCCACTTGTCTTGTCTAGCTTGATGCCACTGACCAACTTTGCCCAAACCATGTTTCCTCCCTGCCAGCTAGGAGCAGCCTGTCTATCTTCCTAGCTCCAGGATACCATATCGATATCCTGGCCCCCGTACCCAATACCCCCAGCAAACCGGTGCCCCCTGTACTGATCCTTCCCGACTACAAAACTCAAACTCTCAGCCAGCAACTCTAAGAGAACCCTGAAAAAATAATCCCTCTTCTGTAAGCCTCCTCCCGCTCATATGCCTCCTTCACCAACCCTTCCCCCTCCTTCCTTTCCTTATCCATACATTTATTGTCTTATCCGATTATTAATATTTCTTATTCTTACATTTAATGCTTCTTATCCCCTCTGTATACGTAATCCTTTAATATAACAATTAAATTCATTAACCCTCTTAAATTTATTACCCTATTAATTCAATGTGATAGGTAATTAATTTAATTAATTAATTAATCAAAATTATAACAATTAATTAATTAATAAATATTTAATTAATATTATTATGCCAATCTTTGTTTACTTAAAACCATGTTAGGGCAATTAATCACCTAATCAATTTTTCTTAATAATCCCTAAGCATGTTTTCAAATAGGGTTGTTACAAAGATATATGTGGTTCACCTTCTCCTTAGGGATATGTCGATAGAAATATGTTTCTTGATATATTATATCAAAACACACAGTTCTATCTGTGCACTTATCTTGCATATATCTCCCTCTATCTCTCATCCCTCCCTGCACACCCAACTACAGGGTTGATCTTCGCACCCAGTTGAAGATCCTACAATACGGTCTCAACACTATTCTCTACAACAATACTCAGCAATGAACAACAATAACCATAGTATCAATGAACCAACCTAGAACAAACCTACCCAGGTCTTCTAGACCTTTATTTATACATTACATGGAAAAAGTCTAGGTGTTAAGACCTTAGATCCAAAACTATAGGTCAACTTGGCCCATTTTTTCAAGGCTTCTCCAGCCTATCATTGCTCCTTTTTTATATGGTTCTCCAAAGCACTCATTGATGTCTTCTTTCACTTGTTGAGTTTTCCACAATCCCTCTTCGTTACTTCTTTTATCTTCCTCTATCTTATCTTCCAATGACTAGCTTTTCCTTCCTTTTCTCCTTCTTTTCTGCTTCTTTTCCCACTTTGACGCTTCCTTGGTTTATGTATCTTCCATCCAGTTCGTACTTCACCTTTCTTCCTTAATCTTCACTTCCTTACATATCCAAGGGCCAACAGGCCCCCAACACTCAAATGTGACTCTTCCTTAGTCACTGCAAGACTAAACATTTTGTTTTACTTCGACTGCGGACTGCCCGGAGAAGCCTGTTCTTTCTTCTCTGTCCCTCCCTTCCTTTTGAAAAATGTCTTTTCTATGTCTGGTACCCATTTTCAACTGCACTTGGTACCTAGACACTTCTTCATTTTTCATTTACTGTGAGGTGCGAGGCAGCTAGTTGTCATAATACAATTTCAATAGGCTCCCATTTACCAAACCTTATTTCCATTCTCCATTAAGGGTCTTCAATTTCACAACTCCTCCTTATGTAACATAGGAAACCTCAAATGGTCCTATCCTATGTGTCCCGAACTTCCCTGGATGCTTCATGAACTTATTGTCATATAACAATACCAAATCTCCTTGCTTAAATGATTTTCTCCTAACATGTCTATCATGATAAGCCTTTTCTCTTTCTTTCTGTACCTACATGAGCCTTTCTTGAACAACTTCGATGTCATCCATACCCGTAAATGCTACAATTATTAAACTAGGAACCATGTATTCCATAGATACCACTCCTTCCAAGCCATATACCAACTTAAATGGGGTCTGTGTTGTTATCTTCTTACAAGTAGTTCTATAGTCCCATAATACTATTGGAATTCTTAAATCCCAATTATCTTTGTTAACACTACAAACCTTAGCCAACGTTGTCTCCAAGATATTATTGAAAGCTTCGACTATACCATTCGCTCGTGGTTGGTATGGAGTACTCTTCTGATGGTGAACTTCAAATTCCTGAGTCAAGGGTTCAATAGTTTTTTTGATGAAATGTGTGCCTTGATCACTCTTGAGGATATTCAAGCATCCAAACCTTTTTATGATATCCTCAAAAATGAACTACATAGTTGTATCTACACTACAATACTTAACTTCTCTTTCTTCTTCCCATCTGGTCAAATACTCTGTCACAATGATAATGCATCTATCTCCTGTGCACCTTAGTGGTGGGTTAATAGGTCCCACAAAGTCAATGGCCCATTTTTCGAATACTTGTAATGTTATTTGTGGTGATAAAGGCATCTCATCCCTTCTAGAAGGATTTTCTACTCTTTGACATACATTGCATGCTTTGTAGTATTCCTTAGCATTCTTATGTAAAGTAGGCCACCAAAGGCCAACTCTGACAACCTTCTGCATTGTTTCTTTCCCTGCATAATGTCATCCTGTGATGCCTTCATGCGCTTATGCAATAATCAATGGTTGTTTTGCCTCCATAACACATCTCCTCAAGATCTCATCGGGTCCCATCTTATACAATTGTCCATCTATGAGTTGAAAATCTGCACCGTGGACTACCAACTATTTCTTCTGAATAACTGTGTACTCGTGAGGTGCCATTCATATGGAAAATAATTGAACTATCTTGACGAAGTGGTCATCGACTTTCCTGATGGCCAACAACTGTGCATTTGGAAGTGTATCCTCCAGACTAGTAAGTTCCTCTTCATGTTCCAACCTGGATAAGTGGTCAGGTCATTTATTCATTCTTCCTGGCTTGACCACAATTTCAAAATCATACTCCTGGAATAGTAGTAGTCATCTACATATTTTTCCCCCCAACACTAGATTGTTGACTAAGTATTTCAATGCAGAATGATGAGTGAACATCTTAAAATGTCCTCTCAGCAAATAGTCTCTGAATTTCTGCATCACATAAACCATAGCCAAGCCTTCTCTTTCAATTGTAGTATAGTTCCTCTTAGTTGTAGATAGCTTTCTGCTAGCAAAGGCTATAGGGTGGTTGATGCCTCCTGCACCCGTCTGTGCTAAAACTAATCCTAGTGCAATGGATGAAGCATTGACATGAACATTGAACTCTTTACTCAAATCTAGAAAAAACAAGATTGGTGCAATGACCATTTTTATATTTAGTGTGTCGAAGCTCTGCTAGCATTATTTTGTCCATTGGAACTTGTTATCTTTCTTTAATATCTTCTCCATAGGTGTTGTTATCTTTGCATAAAACTTAATAAACTTCCTATAGTATCTTGTGTTCCCTAATGCAGTGTACAACTGTCTGACTGAAGTAGGGGGAGGTAAATCAACAATGATGGCAATCTTGCAAGGATCCACCAACAAACCCTACTTACACACGATATGCCCTAGCAACACTCCAAAGGGTGAAAAGAAAAAAATCTTTTTCAAATTCAGGGCAATCTGACATTGACTGCACTTATCTAACATCAATCGTACACATTCAATATGGTCTTCCAGTAAGCTAAAGACAATCCAATCATCAAAATAAGCTTCTAGGAACTTGTGTAAGAAGTCCTTAAATGCTTCGACCACCACCCTGGAAAAGATGGTTGGTGCATTCTTCAAGACAAAAGGCATCACAGTGTAATGAAATGAACCCCATTCTATTGCAAATGTGGTATTATGTCAATCCTCCTTATCAATTCTAATCTGATGATAACTTGAGAATCCATCTGTGAATGAGTAGACCTCTTGTCCTCCTACGTTATCTAGGACCTCATTAGTAAAAGGTGTAGGGAATGGATCATGTAGACATGCATCGTTCAACTTTCTTAGATCTACACAAATCCAGATTTCTCTTGTCTTCTTATCTTGGACAACCATAGGGCTAATCCATTCAGATTCTTCAACAGGTTCTATGATTCTTGCTTCCAACATTCTATCCAATTCAATCCTAAATTTCTTCTTATATTTTGGATTCATTCTGTATGGCCTTTTCTTGATAGGTCTTACATATGGTCTCAAGGGGATCTTCATTTCTCCTAGGGGACCTTTAATACCTTTCATGTCTGTGAACCTAGTTGGAAACAAGTCTTAATATTCATGCAATAGTTTTGTGATCTTGCTGATAGAAGCATCATCCCAATAGTCTCCCACATATTCTACTTTAGGTGCTTTCTCTATTCCAATATTAACATTCTTCATTTTAATAGGCTGTCCAACAAAGGGTAATTCAATCCCAGTCCCTTCTATGTCTCTGTGACCTTCAATTTCTGCAATGTGTACATCTCTAGGGTCATCATCCTCATCAGCATTAATATTGTAGCAATCCTGTAACTGCTGAAGAGGTGCAGTCCATTCATCTCCTTCTCAGGTAAAAGGGAGGTTAGGTGCCTCCTAAAAGACCTTTTTTCTCATAGTTTGTAATGCTTGATCTATTGTACGGTACTGAATTTCAAATAATAAGGTAGTTATAAAGTTCTGAGTCATTCCATACCAGTCTATAGTGATGAGGCACAGTTCTACATGCAGATACTAGTTGATAGGCATAGTATCCAAGGTGTTAATGAACTTATGCACCCACTGTTCTTTAGGAATGTTTCCCCAGGCCTCCTCACAACTTTGCATTTGGTCCTTAGGACAACTCTGGCATGTGTATAAAAATTTTCATCCTTCATCTTGTTCTGAAAACTGCACTGTCAATAAGGTGAGACACTATTTCCACTTTGTGATGTTCCTCTTGTATGATCCCCACCATATATATGGTGTGGATTTCAATGCTTCATCCAGTGCCAACATCCTCTGTTGTACTGGTAAAATTTTCTCAAATTCAACTAGAAATGTCTCTAAGTGATTCAAACCATCAAACGTTGGAAGATTTCTTACTTATGTGCCAATCCAGTGAACTTCTTTGGCCGGTCTGGCACATTGTCGTGTGGAGACTTCATACATTATGTTCTACCAATTTTCTAATGCCTCTTCTTTATCTAATGAACATGCACTTTCACTTCGCCAGCTGAGATTTATGTCTGATGTAGGATTAATGTAATCTTGTTGTCTTGTTGTCAACTTGTAGATGTTCTCTAGCTCATATGCATGGTCTTCTTCCCTGATAGGTTCTATGTATCTGCGACCTTCGTCCAGGTCCATAGGTACGATGAATTTAAGGCCATTAACATCAAATGTCATTCTTCTCTTCTTTAGGTCAACAACAATCGAGTTGTTGAAAGCCCAATCAATTCCTAACAATGCAGGATAGGGACATCTATCATCAACAATTTCAATCACTTTGAAATCTGCAAATGTCCTGACCCCATCAATGTCTATAGGAACATGCTCTAGTCTTCCAAAGGGGCTCATCGCTTGCTGATTAGCCATCCTTAGCCTGATAGGAGAGTAAATTATTCTAGGTTTTCCCATTAGTCCCCAAGTCTTCTTTGTCATAACATTTACTTCTGATCCCAAGTCGAGGACCACATAGTTCATGTCGTAATATCCAATTTAAGCACTAAGGTGTAATTCCTTGTTTTTTCTCCTTTTCCTTGATACTTGGTTCACATCTCTACTCAGCATAGGCTCTATTTTCCCAATTTCATACTGTCTCACCAGTTGTTGTAATTCTTGTACAACCTTTTCATCTTTAATCAAATTGATACAAGTATATAAGAAGTCCATGAGCTTGCTTACCTCTTTTTCTTGTCTAGCATACTGATCAAATGATCGTGGCATTTCACATTCTCAGACGAACAAAGTTCAATCACACAAGTATTATCCAAAATACTTGGAATATAACAAAATAATCCATGAAGGAATAATGTATAAAATATGAATAGATGAGATACGATAAGATAATATTACAATTGAGAATGAGGGCTCATTTATATACCCACGCAAGGGTGCCCTTAACCAATAGTCATGTCCTTAGAGACATGACCTTTCATTATTAATAATTATTATTTATTAATTATTTATGATGTTATGAATATCTATTTATGTGTATATTTATGTTCATAACATTGCCTTCCCCTTAAAAATGCTTTGTCCTCAAAGCATACTTAATGGAAGACTTATCTCTTGCTCTAGCTTGTAATTATTGTCTCATGCTTCTTTATTATTGAGTTAGTAATCGTTGAGGACAGGAGACGATAGGATCTTCTAAGTGCTAAGAAGAATTGTTGCATTGTAAAGGAGTCTACCCATCCTAATTCGATCTTTTGCATGGGGAGTTTATAGGGTTCTTGGAAAGAATTTGATGTATTTCGACTCCCATGATGACTTCTATTTTTAGCATCACTTGTAGTGGAAGTAACATTCTTCGACATACTGGTCATTTGTTTCTGTTGATACAAGGATTGGCTAAAGTATCGATTTTTGTGATTAGGATGTTGATAAGGCATTCTCACAACTTGATCCTTACTTCGTATACTTGTAGCTTTTGTTGATTAAATTTTGGAATTGAGTTTTCTTCATGTCTTTGGTTTGTTTGTACCTCGACATTTGAAAACTTCTTTACATCCGCTGGATTTTCCTCCTTTTGAATTATAAGGTTGATTGGATCTGTCATCGTTTCCTTATTGACTAATGATGTTTTACGATCTCGATTTTCTTGTAAAGTCTTCTTATCATGCTTCAACTTTTTAATTTGTGTTAGTAAATTTTGATAAAATATATATATTTTTTATTACTTAGACCTTTTAAGAGAATACTTTAAAAAAATTTAATGATTTATAAATTAATTAATTAATTTTTTTTTTTAAACGGGGCTTTTGAAATTGTACGACCGTACAAATTTAATAATTGGTGGGGGTGGGGGATAGGTTGAGACTTGCGTATGGTTTGTCAGGTAAGATGGTGAGGGGGATTTTGTTGGGGAGTGTGGGCTACAAAATTATGGGAGGGGTTTTGCAGGGTTGTCGAGAATGTGTGGAGGGCATGGAAGGAGTGGGCTGTGGGTAGGGCGACTGTGTGGGAGCATGGATTGCGGGGGGAGAAGGGGGATGAGTGGGTGTGGTCTGAGGGAAAGTTGACATAGCCATGGGATTGGATAGGAGGGGAGTGGGAGTGGTGTGTCAGGTGTTGATATTATGGTAGTTGTGGGAGGTATTTACCTCCACGTGTAAACCTGACAAGGATAGAATACTCTGGGAAGAAAGAAGAAACCCTAATGAATTGGCTAATAACCCTAGAAGACTTGTCGGCTCAAGAAGATAATTTATATTAGGTTATTAGCCTCCAAGAGAAGAAGTCGGCCAGAAATAATAATATATATTAAACAGACAGATACCCAGAATGAGAAGTCGGCCCAGACAGTTAGCCACAATTAGTATAAATACAGGAGGCTAGTTCTCATTCTAGCAGGTAGTCTTAGAATTGCAAAGAAACACTTGTGCGCACTGCAGTTGCCCAGTTTCTACACAGTTTTGGAGGAGAGTTGTCGTTGCAGCTACTGTAGCTAGTAGTTACGCTTGGACTATCTCTTGGCTAGGGTTTGGACTATCTGATCAGCTCTTTTTGGTGCGCTAAACTTGGGGAAAGGTACACTACCCTTTTTTTGTCTATCTAGCCTAGGGTTTGCTTCTAGAGTGATTCTCTGTCAAGGTTAAGGTGCTTGGAAGGTGTCTTCGGCCTATGGTTGGGTGAAAATAAAGATATTATCAATGGTAAAATGAGCACATCCATTATATTATAACAGGTTATGGGCCCACACCTCCTTCATTTAGTGTAAATGATGGAAGGAAACATAGCCACTATGATATTGAGCTCGCTGAAGAACTGTCGCTAGGGTTACTAGCAGAAGTAGATTCCAAGACACTATCACTAGGGTTACTAGCGGGTGTAGTTGAAGAAACCCTAATCCTCTTGTTGAGGCACCTTAAATGAATGGACTGACCTAATATCCAGATAAATCAGTGCACCCTAGCCTAGCACATCTCCTGGTACTCTTAGAAAGCCAAGACGTAAAGTTTGAGATTTTGGTCAAATCTAGGGTTGACCAAGTCAAAGCAGCCATGACTTACTTTATGAAGTCAGAGAACAAGTTAGATGGAGATTCTAACTTCAGAGTGTGGAATACAAGGATTGATCTCATCGCTGCCAAGAATAAAGTGTTGGATATTGTGAAAGGAAAGATCATGAAACTAGAGTTTGAAGAAGGGAAAGAGAAGGAACCGCAGAACGTTGTAGCCATAGAGAAGTTCAAAGATGGTGACATCAATGCTATGAGTCTCATAGTGGAATCTATAAAAGACCACTTGATACCCTACATCTACCATATTGACTCATCGAAGAATATGTACGATGCCCTAACAAATCTCTTCTTAGTCAGAAACATTGGACAAGTAATGAGTCTGAAGAATGAGCTCCGTGACATGAAGATGAATGATGATGACAACATAACATCATATTTTGTGAGAATCTCTCAGTTAAGAGATCAACTACAAGATATTGAAGAGATCATCTTAGAGAAGGAATTGGTAAACATAGTACTCAATGGTCTTCCCAAGACGCGGGATTCATTTTCCGCAAGCATGAACACAAGGAAGGAGTATCYGACATTTGAAGAACTTTGGACTTKCTGTACTCAAGAAGAATCAAGGATCAKTGAAAAASCAAAACCCCAAAAGAAGTACGATGATAAATCCTTCACAACAAGATTCAATAATATCAGGAACAAAAGGAAGTTTCGTTCAAGGAGGAAGCCAAATCAAGAGAAATACATTTCAGAGGTACAATGCTTCAAMTGTTGAAAGTATGGCCACTACAAGAATCATTGTCCCAAGATAAAGAAAAGGAAGGAGAAACAYGAAGCATCATTTGCTGAAGAAAAGGAACCTACAAAGAATACTAAGCAGGATGAAAGAGACTTCTTCTTCTAAAGGTAACAATACTCTTCGTATTTCTTGTACATATCTCATTTGTATCGTCTCTGTACATATCTTGTATATCTATCCCTTGAAAGATAATGTATTCCAAGAAGAACTATACCTATGGAAGAACAACAASATAAGGATTGATATCATCAGATAATACACTTGAAAGGATGAAATATGTTGAATCAATCATGAAGAGACTCAGAAGAAGMAAAGACAGAAGGAATTCAGAGAAAGAATTATAATGTTTTTGTAGAAGACAACARGATGGAAGTGTGGACTCTGCTAGACAGAGAGAGCCAATTATATATTATAGAAGACAATAAGGATACAGACGGAAGCATGGACTCTATTAGATGGAGGGAGTTGATTATATGCACTCATACATGAAGCAAGGATTAGGAGGGAGCTAATCCTATGATCCATTGAAGATGTTGAAGTATATATCCATGGTAGCAACCATGAAAGATAGTACGTGTTCAGTTCAACCGCAGAAGAAGACTTCTTCAAAGAGAAGCCTTAAAGTATCCCTGGTTGTCCCTCCATATCTGTGATCCTAGAAAGAAGTAGAATCTTTAGGGCATGGAATCTATAAGAAACTCCATGGACCCAAGATCTAAAGGAAAAACATGAGAAAGAATATGACTATTCCAAGAAACAAGAGAAGCTAGAACAACCCGTCATTATATCACAAGATTACCAGCCTGATATGAACTCACTAAAAGCAATGAAGCAGAGGAACTGAAAGTTGTGATGAAGAACGGTGTATGAAAGACTTATGAATGAACGCATTGTGAGATCGAAGACTAGAGGTTCTCCAAGATGGAGGGAGAATACTATGACGATTACTTGTTCCAGTAAACCAGACATACCTATACATGAGTCTTTATATCATCCGCAATATCCATGGGATGGAGTTCTACAAAAGATAAATGCAAAGAATGTTCTCCAGAAAAATTGAGCAAAGAGCATATGAAGAGCAATCTCAAGACTTTGAGGCATACCAGAAAGAGACCCTTGTATGCATATGGAAGAAAATAACTTGGTGGAGAACTTCGAGTGCACAGAAGAAGAGTGGTGAAGATTTCCTATAACATCAAGATGATTACTCAATAGATCAGATCTCATGATGACAGAAGAAGTGCCACATGGATGTGTTCCAGTTTTCCAACAATGATATAATCTATTGTTCAGAGCTACATGAAGCCTTCACAGAAAATTAGTGTTCTATACTAAAGTACATTTTAAATCAAGCATTACGTTATCTGTGATGAAGTCTAGAAAGGAGAAAGTGGTTCTCCAATACATATCTCCACAGATGAGAAGATAAGCATACATTTTGGTAAAGCTTCTATCAAATATGAAAGAGTTTTCATACTCAAGCTGGAGCTCGTGGAGATGACTTCCTTATTGAAAAAGGAAGATATGACTCCCAGGTTGGGAGGGAGCACTAAAAATATTATTGAGGACATTCATTTTCAAATATTGAAAAATATTCCATCTTGGACAGATGCTTTCCTGTTTGGAAAGTGGATTGAGATTTCTAACTGTCAACGATTTCCCATTGTGGTTAACATGGGAAATGGTCCAGATTGCTAGTGTATCATAGACAATGACTTCCCATTGTGGTTAACATGCAGAGTGGTATAGGGAAGTCTATCTTATTGAGGGTTACTCAAGAAGAATGGCCCGCGTCGCTGGACATCGATTTCTCATTGTGGTTAACATGAGGAATGGTCAGTTTTGGAGGTTGATAGAAGATAGTATTTTCCTCTTGTGGTTAATAGAGGAAACAGTCTGGATAGTCATTCCTTAGGGTTTATACATTCTCTCTAGGGTGCACTTTGATTGGTGTAGGAGGAATGGCCTAGGGTGAGGAATGGTCTAGGCTCAGCGATAAGGGACATACATTCATTAGGGTTTATACATTATCTCCAGGGTTCACTTTGATTAGTGTAGGAAGAATGGTATAGGGTGGGGAATGGTCCAGGTTCAGAAGACATGACAGTTATTCTTCCTTTTTTGAGAAGAATAGTCCAGATATCTCATTGTTCTACTATGAGGGCAGATATTCTTTCAGATCTCACAGATGTGAGTGAAAGATTGGCCCAGATGATTCAGTTTATATCATAACATTGTTTATGTGTAGGTTGGTATCAGATGATTCTTATGAAGACTGTATGACAGTAGATGTATACTACTGTGGTGGATGTGTTCCACTATTCGTGACTATACATTGTTGATCAAGTACTTGTGTGTTACTTGGTGTGGTAGTGTACCATTGGATTGTAGTTTTGTACTACTATGGATAGACACAGTTGTGTTCTATTTTGTTCTGATTTCCTTGAAGACTATTAGTAGTTTATTGGAAATAATTATCAGCTAGATGAATGATGAACAAAGATTTTC
>ML798419.1:277545-295651 GCA_009831015.1 Picea engelmannii
AGGCTCAAGAAGTTGTTGACAACAACATCGATACTAAAGGTCCCTGACATGGACGCGGACTTCTTGGTATGCACTGACGCATCCAAGGAAGGCTTAGGCAGAGTCTTGATGCAAGATGAATGAGTGATTTCTTACATTTCAAGGAAACTAAGAAGGCACGAGGAGAACTATGCGACACACGATTTGGAGTTATTAGCCATCGTATATGCCTTGAAGGTTTGGATAAACTACCTTGTTGGAAGAAAATTTGAACTAAGGATTGACCATTGTGGACTGCAACACATATTTACGCAAAGTGACCTTAATGCATGACAATGGCGTTGGTCGCAATTTCTTAGCAAGTACGACTTTGAGATTACTTACATAAAAGGAACAGTGAATCAAGTGGTGGATGCATTGAGTCAGAGACCACACATCTTTTCGATGTTGCCTCTTCAGATGAATCTGTGTGAAAAGATTCTAACTTTACAGCATGACGATGACTGGTAGAAAGAGGTCAAGGGTTTTATCAGACAAAACACAATGATGGTACCATGATTTGAAGGATTTCCTTTTGATAGAGATGGTTTATTGAGGTTTAAAGGTCGGATCTCGTACCTTCAAATGACGAGTTGAGGATGTTGATCCTAAGAGAGGCTCATAGAGAATTTTACATGGCTCACCTAGGAGTCACGAATATGAGGGCATACCTTAAACCCTTATTCTTCTGGAAGTGAATGAAGGCCAACATAGTCAACTATGTGGCCAAATGTCTAGAATGTCAACAGGTAAAGGCTGAACATAGACACCCAATAGGATTACTACAACCACATGCTATTTCAGAATCAAAATGGGAGGTTATTTCGATGGATTTTATTGTTGGATTGCCACTGACGACAAGGAGACATGACTTGATCTTCATAGTAGTAGACACTCTGACGAAGAGTGCTCACTTTATTCCTGTGCATATGATGTATCAAGAACCTGACATAGCTAGATTTTTCATCAGTGAGATTGTGAGGCTGCATGGTGTGCCGAAGAGGATTATATCTGATCGAGGATCGATGCTTATTGGATGATTTTGGATGAGTTTCCAAGAGGCCTTGGGAACTCAACTTAACTTTAGTACCGTGTATCACCCAGAGACTGATGGGCAGACCAAATGAATGAACCAGTCCTTGGAGGACATGTTATGCATGTACGTGATAGATCAACAAAAGCGTTTGGAGAAATTCTTGCCACTAGTGGAGTTCGCTTACAAAAACAGTTACCAGAGACCGTGTCAGATGCCTTTGAGTTGGGATCAGCTTGAGGATAGGGTCATGGTGGGACTAGAAGCAATCCAAGAAATGGAAGAGCAAATTCAAACAATAAGACAAAGGATAAAAGAAGCACAGGATCGATAGAAGAGTTATGTCGATGTGCACCATGTCGACCGTAGTTATGAGGTCGGTGATCGAGTCTTCTTGCAGGTTAAATCTCACAAGACTTCGATCAAGTTTGGGAAGGGAGCTAAAATATCTCCTAGGTTCATGGGACCTTTCAGGATTGTGGAGAGAAAGGGGCCCATGGCCTATTGACTAGCCTTGCCTCATTCTTTGAGGCGTATGCACAATGTTTTTCATGTATCTGTTTTGAGACATTATATTAGTGATCCTACACATGTTATTAACATGAGTTCCTTTTAGGTATCGAATGAGGGAGTGCTCATAGCTGAGCTAGTCTGCATCTTAGATCATCGTGTTTGACAGCTACGACATCGAACGATAGATCAGGTCAAGGTCCAGTGGGACAATTATAGTCTGCACTGAGTGACCTGGGAGGACTCATATGATATGCATCAACAGTTTCCATTTTTGTTTGATAGATAGACATATGATAATGTGATACACTTTATTTCAACATATATACTGTGAAACTTTGGGATGAAGTTTAGACCAAGAGGGGGTGTATGTAACATCCCACTCTGGTGCTTTGAGCGAACTTATTCTTTGACGACACTTGCTGACAAGTGATCTGGATTATTATGCTATTAAAACTTTTGACTTTGATTATGATGTGTTATGGGTTGATGACATGTTGTTTTACTACATTGACATAGACATGTGCTATTGACTCGGTTTTACTGAGTGTGTAGGGTTTTGGACCTTGACGATGCAGGGGCATCGATGGAACCCCTTGGACTATGGATCGAGTTAGGAAGTGTGCCATTGGGGTTTGATTGTTTTATTGTGATATTAGTGCATCTGACTAGATGACATGATAGGGATATGTTTTAACATGATTTGTTGATGATGCAAGCTGATGATAGCTTGCCGACCAGACTCACATATTGAGTAAAGGGGCCACAGACGACTACTAGAGAGATTGAGGGAGAGGTGTGGACAACAGCCCTGCCACAACCTACTAGCACTCTTTTCGTGGCTCGAATTGTAGGTTAACGATTACCTAGTTTGAGAGGACTCACGATGTCATGAGGGCAGACTGCGACAGTTGCTCACGCTGATTCTAAGGGGCACGCAACAAGGTGGGGGACTTATTCCTTAGAAGCCCTTAGTCTTCCACAAGTTCACTTGGTGGAGTGTTGACTCCAGGGGTTATTGATGTCTACCAAATCATTCAAGAGGCGAGTGGCACCCTTGGATCGCATAGTGTGTCCTGAAGGGCACGTCGTGCAAAGGAACAGATGAGGCGAGTGGCACCCTTGGAGCACCTAGTGCATCCTGAAGGGCACGTCACATTGTTAATGATAGAGGGATGAAACTAGATGGCCCTAAGACAAATACCATGTTAAGTAATTTTTAAAACCATTTCCTTAATGACACATCGCCCCAGACGAAATTTAAGGCCTAAGTCTAAATTACACTAGTGGTAAAATTTTGTCTTCCAAAAAAAAAATATAGTAATAAAAATAATAAAAATAAAAACCACTTAAATAATAATTACGATCTTCGTTAAATCTTGTAACATGAAGGGAGTAAGAAATTTAATTTATTCATAAAAAAGGGGTAAAATTTTGTTGGATTAAAATAAAAAAGGGAATTAATTGTTTTATTCCCTTAATAAATTAAAGTATACTAATTAAATAAGAAAAGGGAAAATCAACTTAGTATAGAATATACCATTTAAGAGCTTCTAATTTTAAACTGAAATAGCAATTTAATAAAAGGGAAATCTATTAAAACCTGTAAGAGAATTTGAGGACACCTAGGAGTGATTCTAGGAGTAACTCTAGGTGGGTGTCGGAAATATGATAATTAACTAATTAAAGAAACTAAATAATGGAGGAATGAAGGGGATGGGGGACACTTGTACGAAGAGAAATTTTTAGGAAATTATTTTTAAAAGTTTAATTAAATGAGATTTTAGGAAAGAAAGGAAGTTTGAAACTCTATAAAATAAAGGAAGGATAAGGATGAAGGATCATCTTCTGTTTGTGTAACATTACACTGCAGAAATATCGACTTGACTGATTTAATTGTGGGCGTTGGGATACCCATATCGGAGATGAGTGGTAGCTCGGCCTTGGGAGGTGAGCTGGGAGCTAGAAGAAATCTCTGGATAGTGTGTGTGGCCCCTTTGCGGCTCAATGGGCTAAGAGGGAAGAAGAGTATCCCTAGCGTTGGCTGGGAGGTACCGGTGAAGTCTTGACAGTTGGCGAGCGGGAGCTGCACGGAGCATGCTGGAAGTCATTCAGAGTGGGCGAATGGGTAACGATACACTTTATTAGTTTGAATGGTAGATTGTTGTAGGTTTTATGATTGGATCTACATGTTGATTATGTAAGTAGATTGGATGTTTAGATTGATAGCTGAAAATTTTCTTAGCCTAGCTCATTCGTTGTCATCTCCTATGGCCTTGTTTTCTCGCATGTCGCGACCATCCTGTGTGTTGATTGTGACCTTGAGGTTGTGTAGCCTTTGTCCCTAGCTCACTATTCCTCACCTAAGTAGTTGGCCATGAGCCTGATCTACGGTCATCGCCTTAGTGTTAGAAAACCTATGGATCTCAACGCCCCGCTTTCCTTTGCGAGGATGGTGAAGTGAAGGTGAACCTATCAGTCGTCTACCTCTGTGGATGTCCTTTCCAGATTGATGACTTGCATCCTTTAGCATGGCCTCTACGTTTGGATTATCTTGCTTCCTTGTTGTTTAATTTCTGCGCCCCGACTGGTAGAATCCCTGCGATCCCTTCGACGAGTTATCCTTATCGCCCAAGCATTCTCTTACTATTGTTAGCATCTTTATGTTTGTATCCCAATATGTGAAAATCCTTTAACTTGTATCTACGTTGGGTCATGTAGATTGACTTGTTTTTATTATTTTGCATTGTCATTATGTAATGGAGGTAAAAACCTTACCTCTGCGATGGAAATTTTGTAACAAATGTAAAAACATATATATTACCTCTACTATTTTAAACAGTTAATGGATGAAAAAGGTTTTACTTCTGCATTGTCACTATGTAATGGAAGTAAAAATCTTACCTCTACGATGGCAATTTTGTAACAGATGTAAAAATATATATATTACCTCTTCTATTTTAAATAGTTAATGGATGAAAAAGGTATTACTTCCACGTTGGTCTTTATGTAATGGCTATAAGATCTTACCTCAACAATAGTAATTATGTAACACATGTAAATCACTTCCTCCGCACTGGGATGAATGATGTTTGCGTGTTTTCTAGATATGGAATTGTTTTACCCTCAGTTAATACGTATTTACAGTGAGGAATGTGTTTTATCTTGAGAGGGGTGTTCTTGTTGTACTCTGCGTTTCATAAACTCAACACTGCATGTATTTACTGGAAAGCCAAATCTGGTTTAATGGTTAGCATTTGATTTGTGGATGGCAATTTAGATAGGCACATTCTAGCTATGACTTTTTATATACATTATTGAGCGGTTGTTGAATGCCCGCGTTTTTCCCTTCAAAAGGTTGAACGTTTGTCGATTGATTTCCCACGAATTTGTTTTTAATTTTAAACGAATGATAGTGAGGCTGAAAACACCCTTGAATGGATGCTAGGGACATTGACTGTTTTCACTGTTGCATGCCCTTGATTGCTATTAGACGGATGACTCGGCTGCTGCCTTAAATGACCATGATATGCCCTTGTTTATGTGTCTAAGATTTGATTTAAATGACTAGTTTTTCCTTCAAGCCATGATTTCGTTTTTCCTTTAAATGGTGGACTGTGTTCTTGTAGCTTTCCTTCAGATGAGACCTGGCGTTCATGTTTCGTACACATCAATTTGAGTTTCCTTATCGGTTGAGAATGGGATGCATGCAAATTTGTTTTGATTTCGGGATTCCATGTAATCTCATTGTTTTTTTCCACCAAGATAAAAAGAAAATTGACTGTATTTCGTTTTTTCTTTCTCGCACAACAATCTTCCTCCAAGCACTACGCTGACATTCTCCCCTCATTCAGCGAAACTGCCATTATCCCTCTGAGTGTTCTGATTCTTTTACCTTCCTCCCGACCTCCTTTACTGCTGCGTACCTTTACCAATGCCTTGCCAACTCTCATCCATGAGTTTTCTAATTCTAGTGTTTCCTTTAAATCCTTGGATAGTTTCATTTTTGAACTCTCGATGGGAATCATTTAGTTGTTTAAATTATAAATTACGTCTGAGTTTAATGTTACACATTATGCATGTGCATCAATACAGTAAGGGATCTTTTTTTTTAAAGTGCTTTAATCATATGTTGTACAGTGAAAGTAACACCCTGCAATACATTGAGTCTAATATCAATGGATGGAATCATTTAGTTATTTAAATTATAATTTATGCTCGAGTTTAATTATTACGCATTATGCATTTGCATCATTACAGTAAAGGAATCCTTTTTAAGGTGTTTAAATTATATTTATACAGTGTAAAGAATATACTGCATTGAGTCAACATATTATTAATGGAATAAATTTGTAAGGTGTTAAATTATAAGGGATACACCGCATTATGCTAGAGTGAATATTATTAAAGGCCTAATTATTTTCTTTTTCATTTTTGTGCCTTGTTATTGCTTTACGATAAATGCCCAGTTATTTATTATTAAATGCCATGCTATTAAATGCCTTGATTAATTTGCTTTGTGTTAAAGGCTTTGTTATTTACTTCATTACTTATTTTAATGCTAGCACTCTAGTTTAAAATGGTTGCTATTGTCATCAAGATTAATGGCTAGTTGGAAGGAGTTTGGATTAAAGATGGGTTGCATATTTTACTTTTCTAGATTGGTTGCCTCTAATGTCTATTTGATTGTAAAGTAAAGGCTAAATTATAATTTAGACAATCTAGTTAGAGTATAATTAATGATTAATTATGTTTTTATTATTAGCCAAGTCAAAGTCCAGACTTGCCTATTGATGTCTATCTAACGTTGATTTAGAGGGTACCATGATGAAAAATTGTGATTTAAAGTTGCACAATGGATTGGTTTTAAGACTAATGTAGATTGTACCTTATTGTCATATTGCATTTTAGACATGCTAAGTTGGACTCGTAATAGATGATTAAAATAGGCTGTAATTATTGACTAGCTTGACTCGACTATTGATTGGGGTTTTGGCGAAGTCGTTTTTAGCTTGCACTTCCCATTGAGGGTGTTGTGGTTCCTTTTAAATAATGGTTGTACTTGGTTTGTAAAAATTTAATGTGCTCGATTTTCTCACTGTAAGGGTTCTAGCTACTTGTGTGATTAATGTTAAGATGTTAGGATGATTGTCCATAGCTTAGTAGGCTTGGTCTACTTGAGTCGGGTGGGATGTGGACACCTCCTTGTTCCTTAGAATAGTCACCATCCCTAAGACCTTAAATGGTCATAATCGATGGGAACCTGGGCTTGAGCATTGCTTATGTGTTCTGGAGGTCCTAACCTTTGCAGGGTAGGATGGGCGGGTAGTCATTCTTATTCTTGTTAGGTCTTCATGTTGTTGTTGCGTGAGTTTCTCGCGTGGTGTTCGTCATCGTGTTGCATTGTTGAGTATAATGTCATGTTTACCTTCCTACACACACAAAAAATAAAAATAAAAAAATTGCAATTGTTATATGAGGCTTGATGTTCTGACAAAACGGGAGGTTTGTTACAATATAGGAAACATTAACCCACTAGATTCTGTGGATATTTTAATATTCAATTTGTTAGTTTTAAAAGAAATAAACAAAAGGTTAAGGTGCAACTAACGATTGGCTATAGATGTTTTTTTTGGAAAGTGATGAAATTGAATATTGTTGTACAATACTAATATTTGTTCCATAAATTTACAAAACAATTTCTATTTCACATTGATTTTTCTATGAACTTTGATGAGTTGATATCACACTAGAAAGAATATTATGACAAGGAATTAGAAATTGAGTTGGAACCATAGGCATTCTTTGGAAGAGTTTTTAATTTACTTAAATATTAAAAAGAGGATTGGTAGATGTAATCATTAAAAAAAAATTAAGCCTTTTGTATACATCAATGTTGCTTGAGGTTGCAACCAAAATCATTACAGGACTTTCAAGAAGAATGGACTATTTTATTGGACCCTTTGAAGGGAACTTTCCAATTTAAAAAAGGATGGAAAGTGTTTATTGAATTCTCCAAAGAAGTTATAATTTATGGTGCATGTGAGAGGTCATCAGTTTCCCATACAAAATGGTACCCATAATTGATTTTCTCATCTGGTTATGAAAATTTTCCTATTTGGACAGGAAATGAAGGTATTTTTTAGAATAATCCTCACAAACTCAGAAGGAAATTTCAATAAAAATTCCATGCTATAGGAGGCTACAACAATAGGCCAATGTCAAAGAAAAGAAGAGAAAATAACTTCAACAATGGGCTTGATTTTGTAAGGAGAGTGGAAGATGGTGCTTGTATATCATGGTAATTTAACAACAACTTAGCTTTCATTGGTAGAAGAGAGGAAATATTTTGTAATATAGAAGGATTTACCAATAGTTCTACTCTATTAAGGAAAGAAGGAGACAACATTGGTAACTCAACAAGCTTTGATAATGAACATGTCATAAGAAGCATAGAGGGATTTAATAGTACAATTGGTAACTTGGTATAAACTATTGATTAATTGGGTTTGTTTTCATTGATGTTAATCCTTGAGGAAAGTACAATACACAAATCAGGTATCCCCTTAAGTGTGGTTAAGGAACCCAAGTTTGGTTGAGGAATAATGTAATGAATATCAATGAATTTGCAGGTGAGACTATTATAGGTGGATAGTATATATTGTGTCATTTATTATGATATGTGGTACATCATGTAGTTCCTCATGGTTGAGTATATATGGATTAATAAAGTTGGAGAACCCTCATGATTTATCTATAATCCCTTAGAAGGTCAAAGAATTCAAATCATTATAGAAGTTCTTAGAAGAAGTTTACTAGTCAAAGTTGTTGTAACTAGGACTTAATCATGACTTAAGATATTGCAAAATGATCTAGGTGGATATCGATAACCACCCACCTTTTCTAGCTGGCTCAAAACAACTTTTCTGACAATTTTGGCAATTTACTATTTTTAGCAGGTTTTAACTTCTGGGGCCATTTTGAGGGCCTAAATGAAGGTTTTTAAAGATCAAGTTTCTCAATGATATCTAAATGAATGACTGAGCCCCCAAAATGAATCTCCTCGACGATACCTTTCCAACAAGCTATCATACGCCTAAAACAGAGATTGTGTGCAAAAGTTACGGCCACGGGAAGTTGATGTACTAACTTACCCAAACGGGGCCCACATGACTTTTGGTGCTTCATCTCCTAGGGTTAGGTTTTTGGATGTATAGGAATTCTGGAATTCCTATTTGTTGTAAAAGGGCCTTCAAAGCATCATTGTAATCATCTTCTTGTGAACATGAGTAGCCGTCACAACTCTTCTCAGAGATAAGCTGCCACCATTCTAGCCAGTCTTTCACTCTGTATTTTTACAATCTCTGTACATTTCTATGATTAATAGAAATAATGTATTACTTTATATCTGTGTTTATGGTTTCATATTTGATACATTTCTCTTATATTATTGAATATCTGCAATATCTCTGTGCATTTCTTTATTATATCTCCTCTCTCATTTCGTGTCGAAAATAATCCAGATCAGTGGTATCAGAGCAGGCTGCTCTTGATCGTTTTTTCAATGCATGTCCCTGATGAGGTCCGAGAATAGAAAGTTGGGTCTTGAACTTGTCTCTCTTGAAGACAATCGCTCTCTCACACCCAAGAATCCCTCAATGGTGGAAGAAAAGAAAAACAACGGAGCAGACAATCCTATCAATTTGTTGCTTGAGAAAGCTCTCACGCGACAGAGGGACAAAATGATGGAAAATTTTTCCCACATCCTTCAAGCCTACCGATAGCATCAGGAACATATTCATCAAGCGGCCACTTTGGAGGCACCTTGCCTTTCAAGGTACAAGTTAATTTTGATATTCCTATATTTGAAGGATAGATAGATGCAGAAGGCCTAGAAAAATGGTTAACTCTGCTAGAAGGTTATTTCTCTGTTCACAATTTTTCTGACAAAGAAAAGATCACCTTGGCACTCCTCAAATCTCTCCCTCATGTCAAACATTGGTGGAAAACTTATTGGGAGAAAAGTTCCATAGAGGAGTCTAGAATATATGGAGCCGATCCTACCTGGGATTTTTTCGTGGATGCGGTAAAAGAATAATATTACCCTGTTGGCAACTATGAGGACCAGTACATGAGATGGACCAACACTGTGGCAAGAGAGGGGCCAAGCAGTTTCGGAGTTCACCAATACGTTCCATACCTTGTGCACCAAGATGGGTATCAAAGACTCTGTGCAACATTTGGTTCTAAAATACCATGGGGCTCTACATAGATACATCCAAACTGAAATGGATTTTTTGGACATCTCATCACTCGGTGGTTCTTATCGATATGCTGTTAAAATTGAGCAGAAATTTAAGCACCAGAAAAAACGGGAATTCGGGTCTACAAATCTACAACAACCAAAGTATGACAAAGATGACCCGAACAAACAGTCTCCTGAAAACCAGTCCAAGACACAGGAAAAGAAGGGTCACGGAAAGACAAAGAAGGACACCAGAAAATGGTGCGAGTTCCACAAAATCCTTTAGCACAACACCGATGAATGTTGCTCAAAACAGTCATTGGTGGCGGAGATCAAAGACAAGGAGACAAACCTTGATTCAGAATCTGATTCTGAAAATAATGGTAAAAGACAGATCATCGACACAGAAGAACCTCATCTCAGCAGAGGTCATCAAACAGTTGGGATTGTCTATAACACCACACCCACAACCATACAACATTGGGTGTCTTCGCCAAAGCCAATATCTCCGTGTTATCCAATAGTGTCGATTATCATACGACATCCAACCCTTCAAGGATGAGGTATTATGTGATGTTGCCCCATTCGATGTCTATGATGTGCTCTTGGGCCAACCATATATGTGGAGATGCCACGTTGTTTATGAGTCTTGACCTTGTAGTTTCATTGTAACTTTGGGGGGTCATCTCTACATAATACTAGAGGTAGTTTCGACTACTATTCAACCTAAAAAGTGTCACAAGGTAGTATCTCATACTGCAAAATTCAGCTTCTTCACAATCTATTCAAAAGGAGAACAAAAGGACACTGCAACCACTACATCCTTGACCCAAGCACCTTCTATCCAACAAAATCAGGTCGAAAAGGTTGCAGCAAAGTGCAAAGATTCCTTCTTCACAATGTCCTCTCATGTATCTAGACTTTTTGAACAATCTCAACCTCAACCGGTTCTTGATAGACTTCCACAAACTGAGCAGGACGACGTCTCCAGCAAGACAAGCAACTCACCAAGATGCAGATTCAACAAATGCTTTTCCTTCTCCCATGGGAACTCAATGCAATGGATACCATTGATTCCTAAGGAGGGAGGATTGATCCAGGTGGATATTGGTGACAACCCACTTTTTCCAATTGGCTCAAAACAACTTTTTGGCAATTTTTTCAATTTACTATTTTTAGCAGGTTTTAACTTCCAGGGCCATTTTAAGGGCTTAAATCAAGGTTTTTCAAGATATAGGTTCTCAATTATATCAAAAGGCATGAATGGGACACCAAAATGAATCTCCTAGATGATACCTTTCCAACGAGCTATCATACGCCTAAAACAGAGATCGTATGCAAAAGTTACAGCCCCGGCAAGTTGATGTACTAACTTACCCAAATGGGGCCCACATGACTTTTGGCGGTTCATCTCCTAGGGTTAGGTTTTTGGATTTCTAGGACTTTTGGAATTCCTTTTTATTGTAAATAGGCCTTCAGATCCTCACTGTAATAATCTTCTTGTGAATGCGAGTAGCCGTCACATCTCTTCTCAGAGATAAGCTGCCACCATTCTAGCTAGTCTTTCACTCTATATTTTTAGAGTCTCTGTACATTTCTCTGATTAATAGAAATCATGTATTACTATATATCTGTGTTTATGGTTGCATATCTGATACATTTCCGTTATATTACTGAGTATCTGCAATATATCTATGCATTTCTTTATTATATCTCCGCTCTCATTTCGTGCCGAAAATAATCTGGATCAGTGGTATCAGAGCAGGTTACTCTTGATCATTTTTTCAGTGCATGTCCCCGACGAGGTCCGAGTATAGAAATTTGTGTCTCGAGCTTATCTCTCTTGAATACAATTGCTCTCGCACACCCAAGAAACCCTCAATGGTGGAAGAAAAGAAAAACGATGGAGCAGACGATCCTATCAATCTATTGCTTGAGCAAGCTCTCACACGACAGAGGGACAAAATGATGGAGAATTTTGTCCACATCCTTCAACGCCTTCTGATAGCATCAGACACATCTTCATCAAGTAGCCACTTTGGAGGCACCTCACTTTTCAAGGTACAAGTTAATTTTGATATTCCTGTATTTGAAGGACAGATAGATGTAGAAGCCCTAGAAAAATGGTTAACTCTGCTAGAAGGTTATTTCTCTGTTCACAATTTTTCTGACAAAAAAAAGATCACCTTGGCACTCCTCAAATCTCTCCCTCATCTCAAACATTGGTGGAAAACTTACTGGGAGCAAAGTTCTACAGAAGAGTCTGGAATATGTGGGGCCAATCCCACCTGGGATTTTTTTGTGGATGTGGTAAAAGAACAGTATTACCCTGTTGGCAACTATGAGGACTAGTACATGAGATGGAACACACTACGGCAAGAGAGTGGCCAAGCAGTTTTGGAGTTCACCGATACCTTCCATACCTTACGCACCAAGCTGGTTATCGAAGACTTCGAGCGACATTTGGTTCTGAAATACCATGGGACTCTACATAGATACATCCAAACTAAAATGGATTCTCTGTACATCTCATCACTCGGTGATGCTTATCGATATGCTGTTTAAATTGAGAAGAAATTTAGGCACCAGAAAACGGTAATTTGGGTCTGCAAATCTGCAACAACCAAAGTATGACAAAGATGGCCTGAACAAACAGTCTCCCAAAAGCCAGTCCAAGACACAAGAAAAGAAGGGTCACGGGAAAATAAAGGAGGACACCAGAAAATGGTGCGAGTTCCAAAAAATCCCTTGGCACAACACCGATGAATGTATCTCAAAATATTCATTGGTGGCCAAGATCAATGACAAGGAGCCAAGCCTTGATTTAGAATCTGATTCTGAAAATAATGGTAAAAGACAGATCATCGACGCAGACCCCACTACTATTGTCATGACTGCAACAATTCAACAAGAAGAACCAATAGATCCTGAAGAGGGGGAGCACCTTTTTCATTCAAAGATGTGGGTGAAGAGGACCCCCTTGCATTTTATTGTTGATAGCAGAAGCAAGAAGAACCTCATCTCAGCATAGGACGTCAAACAGTTGGGATTGTTGACAACACCACACCCGTAGCCATACAACATTGGGTGTCTTCGCCAAGGAAGACATCTCCGTGTCAGTCAACAGTGTCGATTATCATACGGCATCCAACCCTTCAAGGATGAGGTAATATGTGATGTTTCCCCACTCGATCCCCGTGATGTGCTCTTGGGCCAACCATATATGTGGAGACGCCAGGTTGTTTATGAGTGTCGACCTTGTAGTTCCATTGTCACTTTTGGGGGTAATCTCGACAGAATACCAGAGATAGTTTCAACTACTATTCAACCTAAAATGTGTCGCAAGGTAGTATCTCATACTGCAAAATTCAGCTTCTTCACAATCTGTTCAAAAGGAGAACAAAAGGACACTGCAACCACTACAACCTTGCCCAAGCACCTTCTATCCAAAAAAAGTAGGTCGACAAGGTTGCAGCAAAGGTGCAAAGATTCCTTCTTCACACCATCCTCTCATGTATCTCGACTTGTTGAACAACCTCAACCTCAACCGGTTCTTGATAGACTTCCACAAATTGAGCAACGCGACATCTCCAGCAAGACAAGCAGCTTACCAAGATGCAGATTCAACAAACGCTTTTTCTTCTCCCCTGGGAACTCAATGCAATAGAGACCATTTCTTCCTAAGGAGGGAGGATTGATCCAGGGGGATATTGGTGACCACCCACCTTTCCCAATTAGCTCAAAACAACTTTCTGGCAATGTTGGCAATTTACTATTTTTAGCAGGTTTTAACTTCCGAGGCCATTTTGAGGGCCTAAATGAAGGTTTTTCAAGATAAATGTTCTCAATTATCACCAAAGGTATGATTGAGCCCCAAAAATGAATCTCCTCAGTGACACCTTTCCAACGAGCTATCATACGCCTAAAACAGAGATTGTATGCAAAAGTTACGGCCCCGGGAAGTTGATGTACTAACTTACCCAAACGGGGCCCACATGACTTTTGGTGCTTCATCTCCTAGGGTTTGGTTTTTGGATGTCTAGGACTTTTGGCATTCCCGTTTATTGTAAAAGGGCCTTCATAGCCTCATTGTAATCATCTTCTTGCGAACGCGAGTAGCTGTCACATCTCTTCTCAGAGATAAGCTGCCACCATTCTAGCCAGTCTTTCACTCTGTATTTTTACAATCTCTGTACGTTTCTCTGATTAATAGAAATCGTGTATTATTGTATATCTGTGTTTATGGTTGCATATTTGATACATTTCTGTTATATTATTGAATATTTGCAATATCTCTGTGCATTTCTTTATTATATCTCCGCTCTCATTTCGTGCCGAAAATAATCCAGATCAGTGGTATCAGAGCAGGCCGCTCTTGATCGTTTTTTCAATGCATGTCCCTGACGAGGTCCGAGTATAGCAATTTGGGTCTCGATCTTGTCTCTCTTGAAGAAAATCACTCTCTCACACCCAAGAAACCCTCAATGGCGGAAGAAAAGAAAAATGACGAAGCAGACAATCCTTTTAATATGTTGCTTGAGCAAGCTCTCACGCGATAGAGGGACAAAATGATGGAGAATTTTTCCCACATCCTTCAACGTCTATCGATAGCATCAGGAAAATCTTCATTAAGTAGCCACTTTGGAAGCACCTTGCCTTTCAAGGTACAAGTTAATTTTGATATTCCTGTATTTGAAGGATAGATAGATGCAGAAGCCCTAGAAAAATGGTTAACTCTGCTAAAAGGTTATTTCTCTATTCACAATTTTTCTGACAAAGAAAATATCACCTTGGCACTCCTCAAATCTCTCCCTCATGTCAAACATTGGTGGAAAAATTATTGGGAGAAAAGTTCCATAGAGGAGTCTGGAATATATGGGGCTGATCCCACCTGGGATTTTTTCGTGGATGCGGTAAGAGAATAATATTACCCTGTTGGCAACTATGAGGACCAGTACATGAGATGGACCACACTGCGGCAAGAGAGGGGCCAAGCATTTTCGGAGTTCACCAATACCTTCCATACCTTGCGCACCAATATGGGTATCAAAGACTCCGTGCGACATTTGGTTATAAAATACCTTGGGGCTCTACATAGATACATCCAAACTGAAATGGATTTTCTGGACATCTCATCACTCGATGTTGCTTATCGATATGCTCTTAAAATTGAGCAGAAATTTAAGCACCAAAACAAATGGGAATTCGGGTCTGCAAATACGCAACAACCAAAGTATGACAAAGACGGGCCGAACAAACAGTCTCCCGAAAACTAGTACAAGACACAGGAAAAGAAGGGTCACGGGAAGACAAAGAAGGACACCAGAAAATGGTGCCAGTTCCACAAAATCCCTTGGCACAACACTGATGAATGTCGCTCAAAACAGTCATTGGTGTCAGAGATCAAAGATAAGGAGACAAACCTTGATTCAAAATCTAATTCTGAAAATAATGGTAAAAGACAGATCATCGACGCAGAAGAACCTCATCTCAGCAAAGGTTGTCAAACAGTTGGGATTGTCGATAACACCACACCTGCAGCCATACAACATTGGGTGTCTTCACCAAGGACAAGATATTCATGTCAGCCAACAGTGTCGATTATCATATGGCATCCAACCCTTCAAGGATGAGGTATTATGTGATGTTTCCCTATTCGATGTCTGTGATGTGCTCTTGGGCCAACCATATATGTGGAGACGCCACGCTGTTTATGAGTCTCGACCTTGTAGTGTCATTGTTACTTTGGGGGGTCATCTCTATAGAATACCAAAGGTAGTTTCAACTACTGTTCAACCTAAAAAGTGTCGCAAGGTAGTATCTCATACTGCAAAATTCAACTTCTTCACAATCTGTTCAAAAGGAGAACAAAAGGACACTGCAACCACTACGGCCTTGAACCAAGCACCTTCTATCCAACAAAAGCAGGTCGACAAGGTTGCAGCAAAGTGCAAAGATTCCTTCCTCACAACGTCCTCTCATGTTTCTAGACTTTTTGAAAAACCTCAACCTCAACCGGTTCTTGATAGACTTCCACAAACTGAGCAACACGACGTCTCGAGCAAGACAAGGAGCTCACCAAGATGCAGATTCAACAAACGCTTTTCCTTCTCCCATGGGAACTCAACGCAATGGATACCATTGCGTCCTAAGGAGGTAGCATTCATCCAGGTGGATATCGGTGACCACCCATGTTTTCCAATTCTCTCAAAACAACTTTCTGGCAATTTTGGCAATTTACTATTTTTAGCAGGTTTTAACTTCCAGGGTGATTTTGAGGGCCTAAATCAAGGTTTTTCAAGATATAGGTTCTAAATGATAGACTAAGGCATGATTGGTCCCCCAAAATGAATCTCCTCAACGATACCTTTCCAACGAGCTATCATACGCCTAAAACAGAGATCGTATGCAAACGTTACGGCCCCGAGAAGTTGATGTACTAACTTACCCAAACGGGGCCCACATGAATTTTGGAACTTCATCTCCTAGGGTTAGGTTTATGGATGTCTGGGACTTTTGGAATTCCTATTTATTGTAAAAGGGCCTTCATATCCTCATTTTAATAATCTTCTTGCGAATGCGAGTAGCCATCACATCTCTTCTCAGAGATAAGCTACCACCATTCTAGCCAGTCTTTCACTCTGTATTTTTAGAGTCTTTGTACATTTCTCTTATTAATAGAAATCGTGTATTACTGTATATATATGTTTATGGTTTCATCTATGATACATTTTTGTTATATTACTGAATATATGCAATATATCTGTGCATTTCTTTATTATATCTCCGCTCTCATTTCGTGCCGAAAATAATCCAGATCAGTGGTATCAGAGCAGGCTACTCTTGATAGTTTTTCAGTGCATGTCCCTGACGAGGTCTGAGTATACAAAGTTGGGTCTTGAGCTTGTCTCTCTTGAATACAATTTCTCTTGCACACCCAAGAAACCCTCAATGGTGGAAGAAAAGAAAAATGACGGAGCAGACGATCCTATCAATCTGTTGCTTGAGCAAGCTCTCACGTGACAGAGGGACAAAATGATGGAGAATTTTGTCCACATCCTTCAACTCCTGTCGATAGCATAAGGCGCATCTTCATCAAGTAGCCACTTTGGAGGCACCTCACTTTTCAAGGTACAAGTTAATTTTGATATTCCTGTATTTGAAGGACAGATAGATGTAGAAGCACTAGAAAAATGGTTAACTCTGCTAGAAGGTTATTTCTCTGTTCACAATTTTTCTGACAAAGAAAAGATCACTTTGGCACTCCTCAAAGCTCTCCCTCATCTCAAACATTGGTGGAAAACTTACTGGGAGCAAAGTTCCACAAAGGAGTCTGGAATATATGGGGTCGATCCCACCTGGGATTTTTTCGTGGATGCGGTAAAAGAACAGTATTACCCGGTTGGCAACTATGAGGACTAGTACATGAGATGGAACACACTATGGCAAGAGAGGGGCCAAGCAGTTTTGGAGTTCACCAATACCTTCCATACCTTGCGCACCAAGATGGGTATCAAAGACTCCGAGTGACATTTGGTTTTGAAATACCGTGGGGCTCTACACAGATACATCCAAACTGAAATGGATTTTCTAGACATCTCATCACTCGGTGCTGCTTATCGATATGCTATTAAAATTGAGAAGAAATTTAGGCACCAAAAAAAACGGGAATTTGGGTCTACAAATCTGCAAAGACCAAAGTATGAAAAAGACGGCCCGAAGAAATAGTCTCCCGAAAATTAGTCCAAGACACAAGAAAAGAAGGGTCACGGGAAGACAAAGGAGGACACCAGAAAATGGTGCGAGTTCCACAAAATCCCTTGGCACAACATCGATGAATGTTGCTCAAAACAGTCATTGGTGGCCGAGATCAAAGACAAGGAGCCAAACCTTGATTTAGAATCTGATTTTGAAAATAATGGTAAAAGATAGATCATCGATGCAGACCCCACTGCTATTGTTGTGACTGCAACAATTCAACCAGAAGAACCAATAGATCCCGAAGAATGGGAGCACCTTTTTCATTCACAGATGTGGGTGAAGAGGACCCCGCTGCATTTTATTGTTGATAGCGGAAGCCAGAAGAACCTCATCTCATCATAGGTCATCAAACAGTTGGGATTGTTGACAACACCACACCCGCAGTGACACAACATTGGGTGTCTTCGCCAAGGACGACATCTCCGTGTCAGCCAGCAGTATCGATTATCATACAACATCCAACCCTCAAGGATGAGGTAATATGTGATGTTGCCCAACTCGATGCCCGTGATGTGCTCTTGGGCCAACCATATATGTGG
>ML798419.1:304608-316423 GCA_009831015.1 Picea engelmannii
TGCAACTGCTTCTGCTGGTAACCCTAGCTGCAATGCTTTTGGAAGTTGCTCCTGCTAGTAACCCTAGCGGCAGTTCCTCAACGAGCTCAATATCTAGTGGCTATGTTTCCTTCTAGCATTTTAGGCTGACTGAAGGGGTGTGGGGCCATAACCTGTTAGAATATAGAATATGGTGTGCTCATTTTACCATTGACGATACCCTCGTCACCCAACCATAGGCCGAAGCCTCCCTCCGAGCACCTTAACCTTGACCTAAGAATTCCTCTGGAAGTAAAACCCTAGGCTAGATAGCCAAACAAAGAACAACACATCTCTCCCCAAGGATAGTGCAACACAAAATCTGATCAGATAGTCCCAAACCCTAACCAAGAGATATCCAAGCCAATACTGATAACTAGTTGCTGTTGCAGCTGCAGCTGCAACCCTTCTCCAGACCTGCGCACCAAACTGCAGAACTGCAATTCTGAGATGTTGTCAAAAGAGAACTGGCACCCTATATTTATAGTAATCCTGCCAGTTTATTGGGGCCGACTTCTCCTTCTGGGTATGTGTCTATTCAGTATATTATTATTAATTCTAGCCGACTTCTTCTCTTGGAGGCTAATAGCTTAATATAAATTATCTTCTTGGGCCGACAAGGCTTCTAGGGTTATTAGCCAATTCATTAGGGTTTCTCTTGCTTCTCAGAGTCTTCTATTCTCGTCAAGTTCACATGTAGAGGTAAATACCTCCCGCAGCTACCATAATATTAACAGTTTGTTGTTGGGATACTTCATTGAGCATATTGCTAATACATATCCTATGTTATTTGGAGTATGGTTGAGGGTTTATGGTTGAGACATAATGTTGTCAGAAAAGGATGGGTTACATGATAGTGAGGGTTTGATGTATGGTTAATCTAAGGGGTTCATATATTACATGAGTTAAGTAAGACATATGTATGAACCTAGTACATGGTTGTGTTATATATACTTGGATATTGGATGAGTATTGCTTCTATCAAATCAACGAGTCTGTGAGAAGATACAAAGTGATTAAATAGTGATAGAGACTTAGAAAGTGACACAGACAAAGAGACAAGGAGAGTGTTGGTGTACTGATAGAGTTTTGTGCTAGTCCACGAGTTGCAGTAAGCATAGGTGCAAAAATCTGTGAGTTGCAGTAGGGAAAGGTGTGGATACTCGCATGTTGCAGTATATGCAGGTCGTGGATCTGTAGGAATTTTTTGAATAAGTTTGGTACATGTTGGGACAGACTTTCAGTGGCAAAGTTGATTCAGTGATAGTGATAGGTTGTCTACATTTGACATTTATACTTCAGGGAGGTTTGTGCAGGCCAAAGATAGGTGGTTTTAGACACCTTCTGATTGTAGTTGGAGAAAATAAGGGGTTGTAGCCTCCTTCTTGTTTGATCCAGAGAATGGGGCAGTTGGAGCTTCCCTCAGGTTGTAGCCTAAAAAATAAGGGGTTGGAGCCTCCTTTCAGTTGTAGCTAGAGAACAAAGGAAGTTGGTGCTTCCAATAAATGTACTTCTTAAATACATATAAGAAAAATAATGATGTGGTTTCCTCCCGCATTGGGTTTCCCCATAAAAATACTAGTGTACTTTGTATGTGTATGATTACTCCTTGATCATGGTTTATTTATTATGCATTTGTTGAATGATATTAGTAAACTGATCACAAGGATAAACACACTTATATATATTCTAGTTAAAACATATTGAAAAGCATTATTATTGATTCACATCCCCTCTTAGTAATCCAAAAACAACTATGAAGGATTAGATCTCTATTTATCAAGGGAAGAGATTGAGACATGCTCTCCTTCAAGAAAATATGGAATTGAATTGTAGAAAGAAACTTATTTTATATATTATTATTGTTCTTTTCTTCAAACTCTATACATGTGACTGTGATTTTAATAACAATTGTTGCAATTTTCTTGGAAGCAAATATAGAGTGTCACCCCCACTGAACAATGTACTTATAGTGTCATACAAAATTTTCCATAAGAATGAGTTGGAAAATTTTCATTATTTACTTTCTATTTATTGGTTTGAGAAGTATAAACAAAAATTTCTCCAAGTTGAACAATTATTAATAGCCTCTTTAGATTTTGAGCTTAGTAATTCAACATCCCCGCAATCCTCTCATGTCAGTATTAAAAAAAATAGTACTTTACCAAACAGTTCTTGTACATTTGACGTGGAACTTTGTCAATAAACAGGTTTTCAAGAAAATACTCTACTCAAGTTTCAATCTATATTGCATAGGTGGCATATGGATCTATTACTAAAATTTGGAAACATATAGTTCCATATATTGATTTTGCAAAATATTTAATAGGGTGTACTCCACTATTTCTACTCTGGAGTAGGGAAAAAAGTTGTATGCATATCACTATGTCTCATATCTAAGGCTTAGCGATCAATGGTACAAATGTAAGGATGCTCGGGTCTCTTGAGTTAGTGAGAGAGTGGTTATAGATTCAAAGGATTATATGATGCAACTTGTTCATTATTTTTTTTATTACAAAGACAACAAAGATATTAATAGGTCAAAGATTTATAGACAAGTGTAATACCTTAGTTTTGAGTCCCCCAAATTAATTAATGTATTTTGTTTACTTTATAAAAGGTCAGAGCACCCTAACAATTAAAAGAGGTCAGAGTGCCTAGGAAATGTAATGATTTGATCATTAATAATAATAAAATATATCGTTGGTTGCAATATGGAAAAGGACAAGAGTTATAGGGGCATATGATTCCAGAAGAGAGAGGGATTTAGGGGATAAATATTTTTATTGCATTTTATCTACCATAATTATTTTTAATTGAGAGGAATGGTTACATGAGCTTATTTTTAGAAGGACATGTGGTTCTTGATTCCCAAGTAAATATATAAACCCATCTTTGGGATATTTTCGGGTTCACACTCTTTATTTTATTCACACTCTCCATTTACTCTTTAATTCATTGTTACTCATTTATCATTCCTCATTCATCATTCATTCTTGTACTTGGTTGGGACATGGGGGAGAATTGTTGAGGAAGAAGCCATTATTTTTTGGTTGTAGTAATGACTGGTGCATTTCATCCATGAAATTCTTCTTGCATGCCTGAGATGCATTGGAATGTGCTAAAATTTGTACACAACTACAAATCCTGAGAGTCTCATCATGGATATTCTTGACCAGATGCACTGGATCATGGAAAGAAGTGGGCAACATGAGGGACTATGTGGTAGTGAAGGGGGTTCATTGTCTTTGGTTGGTGTAGGATAGAGAGAAGAGAGTTGGTGCAATTTATATTGTTGTCTTTTGAGAAAGATGTTAGAGCTTGAGTGTTGACAGGTTTGGGAAGCTGAGAGACTCCCTTGAACCATCTTTCTGGATTCATAGCCCTAGCTTAGGGGTGACCTGTTGTTGATACTTGGAAAAAGAACATCTGTTTTTGGGTGGAATGTCCTTGGTCTATAGCCAGTTGGTGATTGATTTCATTTAATATAGTGTTCTATTCCATGTGTTTCTATGCTTGTATATTTATTTCTCTTGTGTATTAATTATTATCTATGAGATTCATTTTTATAATATGCATGCTCGTTGGTTATTGTTGTGCATCCCATATTGTCCATTTCTTTTATATTGTATCCTAAATCTTGATTATTGCACATGAGTCTTTCATTCTTATTTATTAATTAGATGTTATCATAATTTCAAAATCAATTTTGAAGTTTGTTTTTGCGGTAGCGTGCCTTGCCTATTGGTAATTGGGTAAGTTACATGTTGATATTATAGCTTTTGGTTGAAACACCAAACTAGTATGGGCCATCATGAGTGTGAATTGGGAAGATTCCCTATCACTAATTTTGGTTTGTATGAATTTATCAAAAAATGGTGAAAATTAGAGAGAAAATTCCTAAATTCGTGAGTGGATTCAAGTTTTATATGATTCGGGACTATCTAAGAAGTTAATGGATTCAATTTGCAGAGTTGCAAAGTTGAATTCAACTTGGAAAATTTAAAAACTTGTATTTTAATGTTCATTGTAGCATGGGGAAGAGTTCATAGAATTGAAGGTCGATATCATGTCCAATCTTGAAATCAACAACCTAGATTCACCCTTGATAAATTTAAAAATTGATAAAGTTTTGAACTTTGACAAAGTTATAAGATTAATGGTCGAGATTCATTTCGGTGGTTCAAAAAATGAGGAATATCAACGGTCCGTATTCATTTTCGCTCGTTTAGGAAGTTGGAGAAAATCAATAGTCGAGAAAATCTTAGTTGGGAGATCAATGATCCATATTCACCTGGGTTTTGGCCAATATTGTCTAAGTTTTGAAGTTATCCAATAAAGGTCATTGATGGCCAATGTTCAGGGATCGTTGAGTTTGGTGAAGTGTTGAAGTTTAACCAAAATACATCTCTAATCATCAATGGCTGATGGATAAAAAATTAGTGAATTTTGGTGAAGTTTTCATTCAAGCAAAGGAAACCTCTTTTCGTCGATGGCCAATGAATTGAGGATCAAATAATTTGGGTAAAGTTTTCATTTTTCCAGAGGAAGCCTCTGATATTTGATGGCCAATGGAAGGGAGATATATGAACTTGGGTGAAGTTTTCATTCAACCAAAGGAAATATTTGACCACTGATGGTCGATGGAGAAATGAAGGTGATGGTGTGTCATGCTATATCATGCCAGTTGATTCCTCAATATAACTTGTCATGTCATGTCATCACCTACGTTTCATGCCACATCATCATAGTTTCCACGCCAGCCAACTGAGATAGTCGATGATTGATGGTTTGGTCGGTCGAATTGAGGAAATATTTTTGACAGTCATCAAGGATCATCAATAACTAATTGGCCAATGGCTGGAAATCATCCAAATTGGTAGGGAGTTCCATTCACCAATGAATATCATCCATGGTCGATGGCCATGTCGACCAATTTGGATTTGTGTGCAAATCAATCATTGGGGAGTTGGGATGATGAACGTTGGTCAGGTTGGCACTTTGAGGAAAGTGTTGTGCATTACAAAGGATAACATCGGTTGTCAATGGTCAATCAAGTGAAGATAAATGGTCCATGTTGCTTTCGACTTGAAATCGAAAGTACAAATTGCACTTAGGAAAAAATGTTCCACAATTTCTTATTTTCTTAGTTTCCTAGTCTGGAGCCATTTTCTTATTTTGGCCAAATATATATAATATTTATTCATATCAGGATGAAACTTATAGGGTTTTTTTGTTCAAAGGAGATACATGAAATTTCCACACAGGGCCCTTGTCCAATTCTACCTGGATTTGTCATAAATTGAAAAATAGTGGGTTTTAAAGATACGAGTCCATATCGTTGAGAGGAATCCATATTAAGTTTAAATTCTTGAAGAGATTTTAAAAATTAGACATGGAAATAACCCATGAAGGAACTAAATAAATCCTAAGCATATTGGAATGGGGATACTGAAATAGGCCAAAATACACCTTTATGGGCCACTTTTTGGGGATTTTTGAGACTTTCAGAGGAAAAGTGACCCTAGAACACAAAACTGGACAAGTTTATTGAATAAATTTTTTGTATAATTATCAATACAAAAAACTTTGGTTTACTTAAATTTTTCTAGAAGTGCATAGATTGTGAAATAACCAGTTTTTCTAAAAAAATTAAAGTTTGTAAAAATGGGGAAAAAGGAAAAAGTTGTCATTTACATATTGTTGTAGTTCTTGACTGGAGTATCAGGTTTAAAATATGAGCATTAATATGAATTTCTTTTCATTATTACTATCTATTTATCATACAAAAAAATTTCTAGTTCCTGACATATTATCTTCTCTAGTTGACAAAATTTGGCCTTTCAATAAAAGTACACTAGTGGAGAAAATGGGCAAATGGGGTGAAAATAGGTTTTTCAGGAAGCCATAACTTTCAAATCATATATCAGATTGGGGAATGATTATAGTCATTGGAAATTTGATTATGAGGATAATAAACTTTAATTATTATAATTTGGAGAATGATGATATATTTCTTCATGAATTGAGAAGAAAAATTGCATGTAGCATTGATTGGAAAATCTCTATAATATGCATAATTCTAACAAAATGTTTGTTTGCATATTTTATAGAATTAGGGGATATAAACATATCATTTCAATATAAGAATGCATATTTGGGACATGGAGGAAGGATAGGGAGCCTTTAGTCATGATAAAGAAGGGAAAGGTAAAAATATTAGTGTTGGTAATGCAAAGACATAATCAAATGTAAACAAGAGTAGAGGGGAACAAGAAACATTAATATATTTTGTGATAAGCGTGAAAATAGAAGTCCATATTTACAAAGCATACAATGAGAGGTCGATGAGAGAACAAAATCAAAATAAATGATTAGGTGATGCAAATCATAAATTAGTTGCATAGGCAAGCAAGGAATGGATCAGTCTCGAGGCATGAGGAAGAATGAACATATCATGAAAGAAGAGATAACTATAGAAGAATTTGTCATTCAAGAAGTTCTGGTAGAAATCATAGACATCACTCGCCTCCTTACTCAACAAGGAAATTTTATGCATTTGATGACTCCATAAGTAGTTCTAAAGTGTCTCTTGTTAGGCACAAAAGAAGAAGACATGAATTGGAAAGTTTGAAAGGAGAACTAAGTAATCATAATCCACCATCCTTTGATGGTGAAAGAAAAAGGGAAGATGACACTGAAGCCTAGTTTTTGGGAATTAGAAAGTACTTCCAGTTACATAACTACTCATCTAACTTAGAAGCCCTAATTTCCACATACCATTTGCATGGGAAAGTTTCTATGTGGTGGGACCAATTGAAGCAAGTTGAGAACATTAATGATAACAATATCACTTGGAAGAAGTTTAAGAGATAATTTCATGAGTACCTTTTAGAACACTTCTATGAAAATAAAATGCAAGAGTTCTTTTAACTAAGATCGTGAAGCATGACCATGATAGAATATGAAAACAATTTCTTTGGATTGTTGAAGTATGTGGGGTTTATCAAGGATGATAAGGTGAAGATACAAAGGTTATTGGGTGAACTTCCATCCTTTTATAAAGAGAATATTCATTATTATGATCCTAGGAATTTGACAGAAAGCATTAGGAAGGATAAGTAAATGTATGAGAAAGTAAAGGGTAGATAATCCATGCATAAATCTTGGAAGGATAATAATAAAGATAAATATCATCAAAGAAGGAAAGGATTTAAACCCCCTTTCAATAGAAACATTCATAATAATAATCAACAAGATCACTCTACTAAGGATGAATCCAAGAAAGAATACTCCTTGGGAAAAAGAGGAATACCAACAATCCAATGTTGAGGGTGCAAAGAAAATCACCTATACAAATATTTCCCTCATAGAGGAGATAAAGTGAAGACTATGCACAACATCCAAGAGGCTACAATAGTATAGGACATCGAAAGAATATATGTAGCCTTAGAATATCAACAAGAAGAGTACCAATCCAATATAATTGAGGTGGAAGGTAATATCATTAATCATCATGTTGTTATTTGAATTGATTTATGAGCAAGTCATTATTACATTGATCCTAAAATAGTGGATAGATTACATTTGGAGAAAAGTAAGCTCGAGAAATCAAGTTTGTTTCAACTATCCACTAGACCCAAAAGAATGATCAATGAGGTTGTTATAAGTTGTCCAATAAATATGAATGTAGTGAGTACTAATGTTAATATGAATATCATCACATTAGGATCTTATTATATCCTAATTGCAATGGATTAGTTGGACAAGAATCATGTTGTCCTATATTGTCATAACAAGACATTTACATGTCTTGATGAAGAAGGAAAATAGATCATTGTGAAAGGAATTCCAAGACCCATTTCTATAAGGGAGATTTCATCCTTGCATTTGAAGAAATGTTTTGGAAAAAGATGTCAATTGTATGCAGGTCATGTCGAGGAGCCAAAAAAGAAAAAAGGGCCAAGCTTTGAAGCTTTTTCAATATTTCAAGAGTTTTGTTGACGCTTGAATCCGTTAAGACCGAAATGAAAACCTCATGAGGATGTAATTCCTCCTGCGTTTTTATAGAGGTGGTACTTCTCTTCATATTTCCTTGATATTTCCAAATATTCTAAATGTGGGACTTGACAGAAGATTGTCGTAATAATTTAAAGAAACATAAAAATTACAAGAAAATAAAAGGATTTTTTTTTGTTTTATTTTTAAAGAAAGTTACTAAGAGAGGACTAGGAATTACACATTTCACACATTTCAATCAAATAAGAAAAATTTCCTCACATCCATCATAGTTTAGGATAAATATTTTTGATCACATAAAAATAAAAATAAAATGATTCGCGTGCATAAGAGAACTTTAACAGAGTGGACACATGGGAAGCTCAAATAAAGATAATGATAGATCAACCTTAGATACTTTATATTTTGAAAACAGGGTTACAAAGCATAGTCAAGATTGTTCCCAAGGTAGTTCTCTTGAAATTTCCCAAAATATATAGTTTGTTACATATTCTTTGAAATTGTAAATGTGTTTTTATTAAAGACTAGAATTGGGGCACCCACAGACCATAAAGAAAATAAATACAAGAAATAATATTTTAGAAGGAATATGGTGGGCAACATAAAGATAAAAAATACCTGGTAAGAAGAAAAAATGAGTTATCAGTCTTTGGTTAACCCTTTCTAGTGAAAGAGGTGGAATAACTAGATGGAGGGATTGATAAAGATAAAAAGTATGTGATCAACATAAACTTATTGTGGTGGTCTCTCTTCATGTTCATTTTCTCACTGATGTCCTTTTATCATTTTCATCAAAGATTATAGGAATTGTCTCAACTTATTCTTTCCCTTCATTAATCATTTTATTGATAGCTTTCTTGAACCATTCCTTCACGTAACTTTTCATTGGTGCCATGTTTATTTCACGCCATATTTTAATATTGAACAACTCATTGTCCAAGTCTTGGAGATCAAGGGAAATTCCATGTAATGCTTCTTCAATATCCTAATTTTTTATGAACTAATCCACTATCCAGTTATTTATGGTGTCCTCATCATATTTAATGATTTTTTCAATTGACAATCCTTTAAAAATATCAACTTGCTCATCGAGCTATTTTTTTGTTAGGAACAACAAATTGAGGATCAACTTGGGATCTGGGATCTTCGACTTGGGATCAAATTGAGCCTTTTGAATATATCTTCTCTCCTTGTTATCGCTTGGATGTAGGATTGAACGATGTTGTTCCAGCTCTTTATTTTTTCTTTCCAACAGGTATTCAGCCGCTTGATCCGACTTGGAGAGGGAAGTTCCTCCTCTCTTCTCTTTAGCTCTAACATGTTGGAAAATTTAATACCAAAGAATACCAAAACATAAAGGTAGAAACCTTCTTCATTTTTTAGGTCATCCTGTAAATACTCATGGAAGGAATGCACCCTTAAGCATAAATAAATCATGTTCTTTGAGATTTCCTAAGCCTCTGTAATCAATTCCATTCTTTTATTGATATTATTCTCTGCATAGCTCCTAGTTTATGTCAGTAAGCTTGAGGATCATTTTAATTTGGTTGTGGGCATGGTGGCTGTGACAATTTCCAAAGGGATGGAAAGAAGTGGAAGAGGCATCAAGGTCTCTTCCAATTCCTTAATCCTTTCATTTAAATTTATATTTTTTGCTTCGAGACCACCAATGGAGTCGTCCAATTCATCGTCAGTTGCTTTATGGACTTTGAAAATTTGGGAAGGCCGCATATTTCTTAGGTTAACCTATGAATAATATTTCCCCTTTTTACTCTTGACAACATTCTTATCAATAATTAATTTTTTAGATTTGTTGTCAAAGACAGTGCTCTGAAATACAAATGATTATTCTTCATCAAATATCTCAATCTCAACAATTTCCAATGACTGATTTAGGTGGGTCACACCTCATGGCTTATCAATGTTAGGAAACATTTTATCAATTTCACCCTTGAGCTCCATATCTTCGAGGGAGAAGTTATTCATGTAACTTTCAACATGATTCTCTTCTTCCTCTTGTACAATATTTTTCCTCTTCTTCCTGAAAGGGAGTTTATGTGAGATTTCATTTTTTCCTGGAGGGGGTTTATTGTCTCCTCCTCTTCCTTAACTACTATTGATTACCTTTTTAGATGGGTCGTTCATTGGAGCACTTCTCAAAGGTGTTTTAGTATTAGGAGTAACAGTTGGGGACTGGGAAATAATCTCGTTGGGACCCTTTCCTCTTTGTTTGTAAAATTCATTGGTACTGAGTACTGTCTCTAAGTCGCCAACAATATGGGTAGGATTTCCCAGGTAATTATCTTCTTATTCTCCTAGAAAAATGTGTACAAATGAATTGTTTAAAGCCAATGTTAACATATGTTCCACAAATATTTCATTAGGGTCAAACCATCTAATCTTTTCAATATACTTGAGATTCATGTTGTGGAAGGGGTTTGCAAATTCATCAATTTTGTTCATCTATCTTAATAGAAAATCCCAAATATTCGAAGGCAAAGGTATGAATTACGTTTTTCATTTTTCATGAAAAAAGTGCAGCCATAAATTATATTGCCTTGCAACTTCTGTAACAAACATTCTGTCGGATATATGGAATGAAAGAAGGGAGGGATTTTCCTTAAAACTGGAAGTCTTGATAACATTGTAATTTTCTATTTTCTCCAAAGTCCCCATTTTATCTGGGAGTTTACTAGTATGAGTGGATATTCTTGGGGTATATTTTTCAAACAACAATACTTTAAGAACCGAGAAAAAGTCATTGATTACTTCATAAAAATGCAGGGAATATTTGTGCCTCCATAATGATTGTTACCAAAAGTTCATGGGGTCAAATTCACAGTTCACCTTCTTGCATACAGTCAATTTAAGAAATTGACAGTAATGCGCTATCAAAAAAACCAAATAAGAAGCCATACCAAATTTATTATCCTTTTTATACTGAGACAATTGGGAAGATATTTCAATGGAAATCAACTTCCCCCAATCGAAAATGGTCTGCTCCTTAACATTATAATGTAAGATATAAAGAATCATGAGGGAAATGTTGGCATCTTTTTCTTGGCCGTAAATCTGGTAAATAACAAGGCAATTTCCCGAAAGGTATTTTTGAACAAGTTGACCTACAATATGGTAATATCTTCAAGGATGGTCTTGGGATTCTCCAAGAATTCAGGTAAGAGATCCAAGTCGTTGTCATGTTTTTTCAATAAGTCCCTGCAATCTTCACCTTTGAAGGTGAGTGTTGTCTCTGGGAGTTTCATCATTTTAAAGAAAACTTGAGGTGAAAGAAAGACAAGAGAATGGTCTTGGAGTTGAATCATCCATTGACTTTGTATATACTTCTCAGTGCACCAGGAAACCAACTCCTTACAGTAAAAACCTTTAGGAACACAACATGCACGAGCAATTTTGGATGTCCAAATTACTTTCTTATGAGCATAAGGGGATGAATAATAAGAATACACTCTGTACCACTAAAATTTTTGGTCCTCACATCAAAAATGTTCAAAGTATCTCTGCAGAATTGATTTCAAGTTGTTGTTTCCATAAGTTAACAAGAGCATTCTTTTGATCCAAATAATATTTGAAATGAGCTCTTGAGAGATATACTATAATCTTCCACAAATCATTCTTTAATGTGGTTTAATAAGAAATATCCTCGAGCCATTCTCTTATTAATGATTATATTTATGGGACCTGCATGATGATTTATTAGAATTAAACCATACTAGATGTGTATTGGGAAAATCGCAAAGGTGGCGGGGATGAACGAGAG
>ML798420.1:7042-37776 GCA_009831015.1 Picea engelmannii
ATATTATTGTATAGGTGGAAGAACCACCTCATAGCTTATGTATTTTTTACCATATCTCTAGGGTTTATAAAGAGAATGGTATTTTGTATTCTTTAGGGATAAAATCTAGGATAATAATGAGAAGGGTGTTAGATCTCCCATATAAATAGAGAAGCACTTCTCATTTGTAAATCATTGCTACTTGTGGGGATATATCACTACTTGTCTACTTCTGCTTTTTCTCTTATGAAGAATGTTATGGATGGCTAGTCAAAGTAATTTTTTGGAGGATATATGATTGTGGATTCTTTGCTACTACATGTATATCCATTGCTAGGGTTTTGATGGATGAAATATTTCTTGAGTAAGTGGTCTTTTTTCATCATGTGGTTATGTTTATGAATGCATTTTTCTAGTTTTGGTTGAGCATTATCTTGGATTATTCTTGAACAAATCCTTCTTATCAAATCTCTTCGAAGGTTTCTAGTGAAGAATTACCTTCCCTTGAATCGTCATTAACATTTTAGGAGGATCTCCTAGGGTTATCAGTGAACAACCTCTAGATATCACCCTAAAAATGCACTTATTTCTCTCCAAAGGAATCCTTAATTGATCCCATATGCCCAAAAATATAGTAGGCACTAGTCACTCTCCCAATATTCAATTATTACTTTTTGAATTATACTCTGCTTTTATTGTTTTAGGGTTAATTCAGTTTTTTATTACAACAAATTTTCATTTCCAACCACAAATAACCTAGATGTTTTGACTTATATGCATATTATTGACCTAATAAACATTTTTAAAACCCTAATTTGTATTTATGAAGTGTTATGGAAGCCTTTTAGGGAAAAGCATCTAGGGTTTTAGGGATGTTATAGCCCCCTTAATTTTTTGATTTTGTTAGCTAATGAAACCTTAATTTAGATAATGTTTTAGCCCTCTTTATTCATTGAATTATTACTTGTCAAAGGGATATTTTATTTGTTGCTTTAATAACTTATTTTAATGTTGTAATTTGTCATCGTTTTTCAAGTTTTACAATAACTATAGGTTTTTTGTTTATTTTTAGTGTTTGGGGATCCTCTTGAGCCTTCACTTGACTTGGAAAACCTCTTCATTGACCTAGATCCTCATCTCTTTAAATCTGGTTATTGCTTTGTCTTACCACCTTAGTAATACTTTGTATATCTTGTTTCATTGGTGGTAGTTTGAGTAGTCACCACAGGGGCCCTAGACTTGATTATGTTGTTCCTAGGGATTTGTAGAGGCTACTAGGGAATCCTCCTTTGTGTTGGATTCTACTCCTTCATTAAAGAGAGGGAATTTGTTGCCTAGGTGACAATGGTAACATCTTCCATGTTCCACTAGTATTAGTTCCTTGTGAAGGATTTTCACTTGGTGCTAGATTATGTGGTAACAAGTACCATTTGATCTAGCCTTGTGCCACAAAGAATCTATGGTTTTCCTTGAGTACCATCCTTAGAATGAGGGGAAGTTCCCAAGAACTTTCCCCGAGATATGTTACTTCGAAAAAAAATAGATTAAAGAGCCTTTAATTATTTTAGTTACATTGAAACAATGATATGAAACTACAAATGTTAGTTTTTGAATACTAACATCTCTTTAACAATCTAGTAAAAAGATGGCTTTATTGGTTACATGGTTTCTACTAGCTATAAAGAATATGATAATATATATAATTATCAATAAAGAACTAAGACTCATAAATATGATTGTTTTTTAGTGGTGAAGATGGTGACATGTAAGAATATTTGTAAAGGTTCATTTTTTCTAGAGGCATAACTAAGTGGCTAACTGTTATCCCTCTTATAATTGATTTTGAAAAAAGTTCTTGTAATTAGTGGTTTTCCTTTTTATGGTAATGAAAGGAAAACGAGAATGTGTTTTGGGTTAATGGTTCACCCTTGGAAGATGGTTTTGTTGCTAAGAAGTGAGAGTACTGCTACACCCTTCAAGGGTTAAGAAATGGAAAACGAAAGTGCTTGTGGGTGATATTTTCCACTTTCAAGACCATCTTGCACCCTTCAAGGGTCAAAAAAATGGAAAAGGAAAGTACTTGTGGGTGATATTTTCCACTTTCAGGACCATCTTGCCAGTGAGAAACAGAAAATTAGTGGTTCCCTTATAGAAGGTCAAGAAAGGATTGCAATTAATGGTTTTCCTTTTAATTGTTGATAAAGGAAAATAGAAAGTGCGCATGGTTAACATCTTTCCTTCAAGGACCATCTCACTAGAAAGAAGCATGAGATTAGTAGTTCACCCTTTGTAGATTGAGAAAGGATTGTGGAATCATTGGTTCACCTTTCAATGGTTGGGAACGGATTATGAATATTTTTTCACCCTTTGATTCCATTCTTATAGGTGAAAAGCATGAGATTAGTGGTTTTCCCTTTGAGGGTCAAGAAAGGAAAAAGGAAAGTACTTATGGTTAGTGACTATTCTTTTCTTCAAGGATGATCTTATCGGTAAGTAACATGAGAGTAGTGATTTTCCCTTCAAGGGATAAGAAAGGAAAAAACGAATGTGATTGTGGTTAGTTCATTTCCCTTTGAGGACCAAATGGCTAGTGAGAAATACAAGATTGATGGTTCACCCTTTGAGAACAAGAAATAATTGTGATTAGTGGTTTTCCCTTCAAAGGTTGAGAAAGGATAATGTTTATAGGTTTCCCCTTGGAGGCTTTGCATGAATGGTAAAATGGGGAAATGTTTAAAGTAATTTTTACCATTGATTTTCCCATTGAGGATCATTTTGCCAGCAAGAAATGTGAGATTAATGGTTCATCCTTTGAAGGTCAATAAGTGAAAAAAGAGAGAGATTTTGGTTAGTGGTTCACCCTTCGAGGATTATCTCATTAGAGAGAAGAAATATATTAGTGTTTTCCCTTTATGGATTAATAAAGAAAAAATGAAAGTGTTTTTGGTTAGTAGGTTACCCTTCAAGCCTTGACTTGCTAGATGGAAAGTGTTTGTGGTTAATGGCTCTCCCTTTGCAGACCATCTCATCATTGAGAAACATGAGATTGATGGTTCACCCTTCGAGGGTCAAGAAATGAAAAAGGAAAGTTCATATGATTATGGTTAGTGGTTTTCCCTTGGATGATTGTTTTTCCAATGCAAAACACGATATAAGTGGTTCAACATTCAAGAGTTAAGGAATGAAAACTAAATGTACTCGTGATAAGAGGTTCATTATTCATGGATCAATAAAGGAAAAATGAAATATTTTAGTTAGTGGTTCACCCCTCAAGGACCACCTTCCCAAAAGGAAAGTGCTTTTAATTTGTGTTTTTCCCTTTGAGGACCATCTGACCTAGTGAAAAACATGGGATTAGTGGTTTATCCTTCAAGTACTCTCTCTTGCCAATGAGAAACATGAGATTAGTGGTATTCCATTTGATGGTTGAGAAAGGAAAAAGGAAAGCACTCATAGTTAGTAGTTCCTTCTTAAGGACCATATTTTCAATGAGAAATGTGAGAAACATTGACGATAAACATGACAAAGGAATTTGCTTATAGTTATCGATAATTTTCCCTTTAAGGATTTCCTTGTGAATGAGAAACAAAGAAACAATATGTGGTAAACATAAGAAAGAAAAAATGAAATTTACTTGTGGTTAGTGGAGATTAGAGGTTTTCCCTTCAAAAGTCACATTCGTGATTAGTGGTTTTCCCAACTAGAAGTGCCAAAATGTGAGTATGTTGTTGACATCAACATATGTTGGCCCAATGTAATCCATTATACAAAACTAAAAATATAGTAATAATAAATCTAATGTGAACTAAATAATAAGTGTTCACACACACACACACACACACACACACACACACTATAAAAATGAAACCATATCAACTATTAGAGGATGCACAATTATATTTGGCACTACTCCTAGTTTTTTTTTATCAACCATCATAGATCCATCTGAACTTGGGATCTCTTAACCATATAGAGATTTGCATTTCAATTGTTTTTTTTTTTATTCCTCACTATCTTTATTAGATCCAAAGATAAGATGGATCTATGTTGGTCACATAACTCAAAGCCCTTGTACATCAAATTTATCCACCAAATTAGCAAGGTTTTTCTTTTGATGTGGGTAAGGTCTTATAAAACACATCCATTTCACAATTACTATGTATACGAAATTATATAACTCTAGATATCATATATATTTCTCTAATTGGTTCTAAGGATTGATGTGTCAAAGCATGAACATACACTTCTCAAAATATATCATGATCTTTATATCAATTGGAGCATCCATAGAGGTTTACTACCCTCATAATTGATTGGTTGCAAGATAATTATGCTTGTTTCCTCAATTTCATGATCCTTATAACGAATAAATTTATTACCATAATAATTCAATAGTTGCTAAATGATTATGCTAACTTCCTCAAGTTCTTCACCCTCTTTTAAATATATTTATTAGCATAATAATTTATTGGTTACTAGATGATTATACTATTTTCTTCAATTTTCTTCATCCTCTTTTTCAATTTTCTTCACTCTTCTAAGTAACCTATGTAGAAATTTCTGTTTTTATAAAACCTCCTTCCCTTTTATAACTTAGTTCAACTTTATATATTCACACTAGTGTGATTCCCTTAACTTTATGCTTCCATAAAACCTCCTTCCCTTTATAACATAGTTCAACTTGATATATTCACACAGTGTGATTCCCTTCTGTACCATACTTAACTTTATATATTGACAACTTGTGTGACTCTGCACACTTGCATGATTTAAAAATAATTTTCCAATTGAACCAAAAAGTTGCTTTCCAAACCTCCTCGTTGAAAATAGTTATGATGGGCAATTGTTAGCAATTTGAGTTCAATTTGCATATACCATTTTGACCATAAGCAAAACATACTGTGAAAAATCCCATCTATATCCAAATATACCATTACCCATGAATCCACAAATGAGGAAAATATACTCTGAAGGACTCCAATGACAGGTTTCCTTATTCGAATGATACGGTAGATATTTAACCTGAAGAAATCTTTGTATTTCTAATCGTCAAAATGGCTAATTCGATTATATAACGCTGGAGGCCGAGGAGATCGCAGGCACTAATTCAAAGAAGCAATGATTGGAAGTGTGAATAAATGATAAGGCCTGCGTGTCCTCTCATGTGAAACAGGTAATGGAATCTCTCTCACACAGCTCATCTCCTCGAAAATGTACACAGTAATCCCATAAGTCGCGTGCTGGATCTACGTATCTCGATCTCATCCGCGTTGGGCTGTTTCTTCTCACTCCAGGCGTGTCGAATAATATGTGCGATCATCATTGATATTGATAGGATGTGAGCTGTTCCTATAAACCACCTCAGCTCAGCTCAGCTCAGCTCAGCTCAGCTCATTTCATGTCATGGTTGGTGAGGGAGTGAGTGGAACTGTCGGCTACCGCCACCACACACGTACGTGTGTGAGAGAGGGAGTGGAGAGGAGGCAATGCAGACATCAATTCATCCATTCACGCCATCACCACCGCCGCCACCCCTCACGATTCCCTCTCCTCCATTCATTCAATATGATAATTATCATCATATATTCCTTCCATATAATATTCATGAATCTTCACCATCAGAACCCAACAATTTATTCTCTCTTCTACAGAGCCTTTTTTATCTTATCATCTGCTCCGTCGAGTTACCAGCGGGTTTAATTCATTACAGAGCTCAACATGGCTGCTGCAGGATTAACGTTCAGAGTACATTTGGTTTTCATGGCAGTAATGGTGCTCTTTCCTGCTAATTCATTCGTGCAAGGATTGAGGCCCAGCTTCATAACAAGAGGTGAATGAAATGATCTCAGTTTTATGATGTTGCAATAATAGGAACACCTGCTCAGCTATGTTAATTTATGGTATTTATGCTGTACTTTTGAAATTAATGGAGATTCTCGGGGCATGAATTGTGCAGATGTCCAAAACGTAGTAGGGCCCATGAAGAGTACAGAGTTGCAGCAGCTATCTGTAGTAAGTCCACCGAGGAATCTGGTAAGCGCTGTTTAGGGTTTAGCTAGCGTTTAGGGCTTTGGCTGAGCTGTGTTTTATGATTTTTTTTTGGGTTTTCTGCAGATGGGGCAGAGGACCAATCTGCGGGAAGTCCTCCTGGGAAATCAGAAGGTCAACGCTGATCTTCAGGCTTCGAGTTTGAGAAGTGAAGATGGGGGAATGACAACAGCTTCTGCAAGACAGGTCCCAACAGGCCCTGATCCTCTTCATCACAATGGCACCCCTGCCAAGCCTGCATTTCCTCAACTTCCTTGAGTAGCCCAGCCAGGTATTATTGATTACAATATATGTTTGTAACAGCTATCTTCTGGCCAATATATTCCAATGTCTGTTTGTCTGTAAGCTGATCAAGAACAGGGGATTAATCAATGGCAAAAATGATTGTAAGGTTGATATGTTTTGGAGCAGAATTCTAGTTACTTATTAATAAAGTCTATGAGTCTGTGGCTTTCATGGCTGCTGCTTTCAGTTTTGGGGGATTGAAACCAGTTTTGTTTTTGGAGGTGGGACGCCATGAAGGACCTTAGTACCAACATATGCTGTAATCTATTCTAGAAAGATATTTACATTTGTATATATATGGCGGACCTTTCCAGTCAATGAATTCTTTGTTTTGGTACTTGTCATGTACACATATATACTGTTGTGCCACCTGGGAATGAATATTTCGATCATAATTTGCATCTGGGTCGATGCCTGAACAATCTATATTTTTCCATTCGCCACATTTATACATACATTCAGATTAGTGTTAACATCGATATTAATGTTATTTTGCTGCCACAACTTCTGGTAAGCAAGTATGAAATATTCACCAGAGGCGAGGGCTTAACTGTGTGGCAATGAACGTGGGACTGGGAATGGGAGGCAGGAATGAATAGATGGTATCTCTGTTCCCAGATTCCTAGGGCGTAGCTTTCTCTGTCAAAAAGATTAATTTGTTTATGGTACTAAACTTAAACTCTGGCGTTGACATTACGGTTGCCTCGAKGTTTGCACTAATAGTTTAGTAGCAGAGACCAACCTCACCCATGGTTTAAGAAGGTTTGAGGTTGAATATTTGAGTTCCAAAAAACATGTGGGAATTTCTTGAGCCAAGATATGCATCTTCCAGTTTCACAATTGCATGTTTAGAGGTGGTTTTCCAGTTTCACAATTGCATGTTTAGAGGTGGTTTTGCAGGTTTAGATGGACTTTTTTTTTTCTGTTAGTGTATAATTGTTTGAAATTATATTAATTTTACTTTTATACTGAAGAGTTATGGACCACTTTATTTAAAAATATTTAAAAATATATKAAGAAATGTTGAATCARTCTACTTCAATAGAGATAAAGAGTTGATTGACTACTTACACAGGGTACACATGGGAAAATTAAAGAATTGGTTGATCTGGAAAACAAARAGTTGSTTGATCACTTACATACAAGGAAAGTYGATTGATTCAATTTTACTGATATCAAGAWGAATGTTCATTTATAYATATAGAAAGTTGGGAATATCCACTTATACACATAGGAAGTGTTAATAGATTTACCTYCATTTAATGGATTTATCTTCATTTATACACAATTTAAGAGTGGATGGAAAGCCAAATTTAGAAATGGATRAGGAGATGTCATTTCCACTTAAACATACAAAAAAAGTTGGTGAATATTTTCAGTGTACACACAAAGCAAKTTGATGGATTATATCTACTACTTATATAAAGAGGAATATCTCCTTATACATAGAAGAAGCATTAATGGATCACATCCATTTACATACACAAAAGGAGTTGATGGATCAACACCACTTACACATATACAAGAAATGGATGGATCACTCCATTTACACATAGAGAAGAGTTTATAGATAATCCCTACTTATACATACTAGAAAAGTTATGGAAGACCCCCATTTGCACACAAATCACTTACATGTTGGGAATAGTAATGGACCACCTCCATTTACACACAAGAAGAGTTGTTGGATTAATGTCACATACACACAAAAAAAGTAGATGAATCATCTCATTTACAAACACAAAATATTTGACAGATCACCCCCACTAACACATAGTGAGTTTATAGATTAGCCATATTTCAAGATACAAAAAACTTGATGATCAATGTCTCTTGCACACACAAGATAAGTGGATGGATCAGCTCATTTACACACACAAAAGAGTTGATGGATCATGTCCACTAACATTGGAAAAGTTTATGGATCACTCACATTTACACACATAAGAGTTGATGGATCAACACCACTAACACACACAAGAAAGTGAATGGATTACCTCATTTACACACACATATAAAAGTTAATGGATCATCTCCAATTACACATACTAAAGGAGTGGATGGATTGTTCCCATCCACACACATTGAGTTCATGGATCACCACCACTTACACATACTAGAAGAGTTGATGGATTATCCCATTTACCCACATAGAAGAGTTGATGTATCAACACCACTTACACAAAAAAAAATTGTATACATTGGATGGCTCACTCCATTTACATAGAGAAAATAGTTGAGAAATGGTCCCCACTTACACAAACATGAAGAGTTGATGGATTGCCCCCATTTACACACATAAAAGAGTTGATGGGTCAACATCACTTAAACATACAAGAAAAGAGGATGAATCACCCCATTTACACAAACAATTTAGAGTTGATAGATCACCCCAAATTACACATACTAGAAGAGTTGATGGATTGCCCCTGTATAAAAACACAAGAGAATTGATGGATCTTTCACCACTTTAACACATAAGAAAACTAGATGGATCACCCCTACTTCCAATATCATATAAATAGTAGATGTATCACCCTATTTACACTCAATAGAAGAGTAAATGGATTAATCCCCACTTATTTACACACATAGTAGAGTGGATGGCACATCCCCACTTACACATACAATCCCCACTTACAGATATAAGAAGAGTTGATAGATCACATTGATTTACAAAAATGATTTGATGGATTTTTTGGGATATATATTACACATATAAGAAGAGTTGATAGAGCACATCGATTTACACAAACAAGTTGATTGGTTTTTGGTGATAGATAGTTGATTATGTTTGATATGTTGGGAACATTACCCTATTGTTTACATCAAATTTACATTTTGAATTCCTGGTGAATAATACATCTCAATACATATATTGTTAGAGAGTAATAAGTGTTGCATCTCTTATGTGCAACACTTATGCTGCACTAGACTTGATTCACACAACCAAGTACATAACCCACACACATTGCAATCCACACACTAAACTTTGTATGCAAATAAGCATCACACTTAACACACTCACGAGAGAGAATAAATTATACGTGTGTCACTTATGGTAATGTTGAACCCAAATTATACACATGGGGCAACATTATCTTCACATAAACATCTAGTCATATTAGTAGTAACAACAATAGTACATGGCCCTTTCTCTTCCTGGTCAAGCCTCATCATACAATCGATCACTTTCATTACACATTCCTTACACCAAGTGCTTCGACTTTTTGGCCCCTAGGAGTGATTTCACTAATCTTAGTGATTCATGATACTTTATCATGCTTACATCACCCACAATTTTCAATTTGGGTTCATTCCAACCATGGAGGCCAAGCTGCATTGGTGAGTTGAGTCCATGTCGTTACCAAAGTTTTGTTGTCCCCGGGAATGGTCCAACTCACCATTGTCGAGTTTTTCATTTTGGTAGGCAATGATTCAAGCACATCTTCATCGACATACATATTGGCTTAGTTTTCCCCCATTTTATGCATTCCCACACTATATATTTTGATGCATTAAAAGAGTTACAAATGGCCCTAGATTAACAATTGTTCTCTTGATCATATGCATCACTTCATGATCTTGCCAACAAGGCCAAGTTTCTTGATTCTAACTTTAGTATAACTAAGGTATGGTCTAAACAAGTTGTTCGTGTTATGTGGCCAAGTTCTCATGGAAGGATTTTATGCATTAAAAGGTATAATCAATGGGCACCAAAATTGGATTTTGAAAGATACATGGTTTAGTACTCACCACAAGCTTCAAAACAATATACTATACACTCTATTTTGGCCTCTAACGATGAGAATGCAACTTTCACATTTTCCCATCTTCTTAGCCAAGTCATTGTGGAGCTTATCTTTGGGCATAAAAATTTCATTATTTATGACCTTTGAATTACAAGCTAAAGGCTCATTTCACTTAATGTTCTTTGAGAGATTTATGGATATACCCAATTCTAATTTTATACACACCTCTACTGCAAGTTTGAATACATCAATGTCAATGCTTGATTCAATTACACCACCAACACCAATATTTGGTGTATGAAGAAGCTTAAGTTGACATGCTTATATTTCCTCCTCGTGACATTAACATTTAACCTAAAATGTTATTTGATCATTCATGTTATGGGTTATTAATACAAGGTGGTTCAGTAGGATGCACTCAAATCTTAGTAGAGTGAGATGAGCTTCATAGGAAATGGCACGATTACCACTAGATACATGTTAGTGATGATCATAATGTTATGTTTTTGGCATGATTATCTATTGGATCCATGCTAGTGGTGATTCCAATGTTATGTTTTGGACATCATTGGGACAATTTAGTTCCACTAAATGTGTACAAGAAATTTAGGGGTCATACCATTTTACCATATGAAAAGAGGTATATGTTTGAGGGTTTACCTTTATTGAGTGTTTCTTGATTTTACATAAAGTTTATGTAAATTCATTTGTTATTTAACAATTTTTTATTCAATAAGATTGATGATTCTCAAGCTAGAAACATCTAATGTGTATTCTTTTGTACATTGTCATAATTTATTAAGAAATTACTCACATTGTGTTGTATTATATGAGAAAATACATTGACATATTTCTCTTTCAAGCCCAAGATCTTCATAACCATCCTCTACACTTACTAATGACCCGACACCAAGATGGGTTTAATTTAGTTTAGTGTAAGGTTTGGTAGGAAAAATAAGAAAGTTAAATGTTTTATAAATTTGAAATTTTCCAATTTGTCATCATTGAAATTCCATCATACAATTTTTGTGAAAATTGTAATTTTAAATTAATAAGATTGTTATTTTTAATGCAAAAATGGATTCAACACCCTCAAATACTCTTATTATAACCTAATTGTGTAATGTTAATATCTTATATTTCTAATTTCATCAATCCAAAATTATTCTAAGTTAAAATAACTCTTCCTTTATCTTTTTATCTTTATTTTGTGTTTTTATATTGTGTTGAAAGAAAAAATAAATAAAAAATATTAAACAATTAAACTCATAGTACACCCAATTTCTTTGCCTCCCCAATTTATTTGCCTCGGAAAAACAAATGTTGGATTTCACACCTTCAATGTTGTGCACTCATCCTACACGTGGCATTCTTATAGTGGATGGAGTGTAACGTTTGCAAGTCGTTCTGCCAATTTTTTTCAATTCTCTAGGCCTTAGGATTGGTATCTCATGTTGCAGTGAGATGAATAATTAATGTGTGGAATCACTTTGATTTTCTAAGCCACTTTTCCCTATCCAACATGCAGAATAGTGTTGTGAAACGGTTTCATAAAGAAACTCAAAGTGATATGATTGGTAATTGAAGTCATAATGTGACTTATTATTATTATTAAATAATTTATAATGATTGAATTCAATATTGATAAACAATCTAGTATGTGTGTAAGCTGAAGTAATTTTAATTAACTATTTTAATTATTTTTAATTATTTAATTTTTTAAGATAGGATAGATTTATTTCAATTTTTATTTATTAAATATAAATAGATAGAAAAATGATAAATATTTTAATTATTTAATTTTAAAAATAGGATAGATTTATTTCAATTTTTATTTATTAAATAAAAAAAAAATGAAACATAAAATTAATATAAAAACTTTGGTGATCAAGAAATAAAAAGTTATAATTACATACATATACTCACACTTGGGTGTTTAAGCCACATTGTTGATGAAGTGCGGTTAAGATTGAGTTGCAATGCTGAAAAGCCTTTGGTTGTTTCCATCAAAGTTGAGTCCATCGTTGATGTTGAGAATGTTACAACATTCTTTACAAAAAACAATTTGATCCTCTTTCCTAGAGTCTATCTCTTTTGTACTTCAACCCATCTCTTTTGTACTTCAACCCACCATTGATTAAGTAGATCATCTCTCCATATCTCATCACTATGTGGGTAATGTTTTCACCACTGAATGGACTCCATCTCCCTGTCATCACATAGTGGCAGGGAAGTTTGGGACATTGAACAATCAACCAAAACCACATTGTCATCTTAAAAAGAGATACTAGATTGCTCACAATGTCTGGGTTGTTTATGTCATCATATCTGATTTTTCTACTTCTTGATCATAGTTGTAGTACTTAGTGAACACAAAGTAATGTAATATGTGTATTATGAGGCTTAAAATTCTTTTAGTTGATTTTTGTGTCTTTATATTTGAGGGAATATATATATATATATGGGAAATTCAAGGATGCTTCCTCACATTCATGGATGACATGTGCTTTGGTCATCTTAACATATCCAAAATAGTAAAAGATATATCTTACCTTTTTTTAGCCTCCTCATTTATGAAAGTGAAAAATACCTCCATGCACATTATCAACCTTTTCATTGTTTTTTATTAAATCATGACATTAGTCAAAGTCATTGCTTTTAGTCAATGCCAACACTCTCATGGCCTATTAAATAATTCATACGAGTCTGGCTGAAAACACCATTTTCACTGAGAATATTGTTGTGGTAGTCTTTAGCATTAACATGAGCAAGATTGTTATCATTGTTTCCAAGTCCATGAGTTCGGTTGAGTTTATTTAGGTCATTATCATTACCACACATTTCATTTCGGTGACCGTTGTGCCTGCTACTCAATCCACCATACTTTCCTCTTTCATGGTTAGCGATAACTAGCTTGCTGCGCAACATTAAATGATGTGGTTGTTGGTACATACATGGTTGGTTGATCTTGATATATATGCTGGGATATATCCAACGATGTATATACCATCTGCAACGTTATTAAATGTTGTGTAACAGGTTGGTTATTGTTCGTCCTCTTTCATTACCTTAAAAATAGTTCTTATTTCGAAGATCCTCTCTTGACAAATGTAAGAGGGTGACCATTGATTTCATAGATATAAAAAATGATTTAACTTTTGACTTTATTTAGCTTTGTTCAGAAACGCATAGGAAATTTCAGGTGGTATCTGATTAATTGCTACCAAGAGTATACAGTGCCAGATTTTCTGATTGAATTTTGCATTGTTATTATTATGCGGACATCCTGCTCCGTTTAGTTTGCATTGACAGTTTCATAGTCAGATTATCTTTTTCTTATCAACAAATATGATCAAACATACTAAAGCACATCATTTTTTCTAGGAATGTTTAGTAATAGTATTGGAATTTGATATTTGGTTTTGATTTTGATAAGACATCTTTGACACACTAATTTGCCCATTTTTTTTGGTAGGGGGCAAGCATCATTGAGTAACGGTGGAAAAATATTAAGTTTTGAAATATCCCAATTCCAAATAAAAGGTTGAAGACATCTTTTGCAACAATCCATAGCATATTTAGTGCAACAAAACCCCTCTACTTCAAGTTTTCAGAAATAGTGTTGTGTGTTTAAATTTCAGTATGGTAGACGCCTCCACTGGTAGAGGCATTAACAATGCTTTACTTTATAAGCACATTCCCATGCTGAGAACCTCCTAGATCGAGAACCTCCTAGACCCATTTATAGAAAAACATTGAATTGGAAACTAAAGATTAAAAAACATCTAGGGTACATAATAATAATAATAATAATAATAATAATCTATTTTTAAGGTCACGGGCAAGCCAGACACCAAACTGGTGTATGAGACCCCCTTGTTTGTGGGACAAGGGACCCCCTCCACCCAACGATTTGACTGGTAAAGTCTACAGAGGTATACATACCCTACCCCCCTCTGGATTTGAACTTGTGACCTCTTAAGAGGAAACAGATGTTCTTACCATTAGGCCCACTCAAGAACGTTTTATATTCTTCAGCCTATGCATTTGGAGGAAAATGAGATAGATTAAGAAACTCTTACTTAATAATAAAATATGGTGAAGGGTGGATTTTTCATGCAAATTCAGATTATTTGGTAGGTTAAATCAATTCATGTGTACGTGGAGGAAGACTTGTGAATATGTGGACTTGTATTTTTGGTTGTCAGGATACAAGCTTCAAGATTTCTTTCTTCTAACATTATCAAGTTCATCAACAATGCACATTATTGAATGGAAATATGAAATACAAACTATCTATACATATTAAGGCAGAATCAATGCAACAATAAAACATAAATAATGGATAAACGCATACAATAAGATACAATGTTCATGATATGCACACAAATTTTAAGCAGTAGTAAGCTTCAACAAATTCTGGAAATTAAAGTAACAATGATAATAACCTTAAGATCTAGAATGCAACCCACATACTATCTTATCACAATACATAGTAAACACTCATGTAACATCATATGCATTATTTTAACTTACTCAAGGGATTGGGATTATTTGCATTCATGGTGAGCTTAGTTAAAAACATATAAATACAATCAACTAGCAATCAAACACATTAACTCTTACCTAAATTCCAATTGCATTCCAATAATTCATAATGAAAATGAATAACATAAATGGATAACAAATGAAAAGAATAAATACTTGTCTTAGTTGGAATTAACCACCAACACATTGCAAGCGGATGTTTTCCACACAATCATAGGTACTCTAATGTAGAGGCCATCCCCAAGTTGAGCTATGAGACCACAAGGGAAAAATTCATAAAGATTGGCTCTATACTCTCTCACACAACGCAACCCATAATTCTTTGAGAAGGAAAACATCATTGTAATTCCTCCAAGAACAACAGTCCATCTTCAACCAACAACACTCTCCCATCTCAACCTACACAACATAAGGAAAGGAGATCCCTTCTCCACAATAGAGTCCTTCATGCAGTCCCCTTTCCCACCAGTGCTCGAATACAAGCAAAGGAATCTCTTCTATTGGGAAGTATGGATTTCTAGTGGTGAGCAATAGTTGATATTTTCTCCATCCTTCATAGATAATTTTGTTCATGGTTTTCGCATAGTATGATAGCAACTCTAAAAGGATAATGCATAGGAAGAGGAAGGTATAGTAGCATGAGAGAAGAAGAATGAACCAAAAGAATAATAAATAGAGAGAAGCTTGCATGCCTAAAATAACAGATAATATACTCCAAGCTAAGAAGAGACCACGTGTCTTCACAAGAAGCCCATGTATCTTTCTCTTGCACAGTTATTTCCCAAGGTTGGTTAAAATTTAATGATCATAAGGCAACAATAAAATATTATATTTTATAAGTCCCTTTTCTTCCCCTCTCATGGAATCATAGCCCCCTTTGTATTGGCTTGTATCCTTATAGTCTTTTCCATGTTATAATTGTAATGTACTTCCATACAAAACCAAAATACACCATGAGAATTATTACCAGCATGGTGAATAATTAGTGTATCGTGTCATGTTTCGAGAATAAACCATGTATCTCAAGGATTCCAGTGAAGTTTCACTAAACATGTGCATACATAATCTAGGGGTCAAGATGAGGGATTATAGGTTCAAAGATAGAATAAGAAACTCCTACTTAACAAAAAATGAAAAGGAAGTTTTTGCATGCAATTGTGGGATATTTGGTAGGTTAAATCATATTTTATTAAAATCCATTGTCACTATCATAGCCTACATTTCCAACCAATTTCAATAAGAGTTGTTTCTAGCCTCTTCTACATGTTTTGCAAGTGATTGTTCTTGATAGGCAAGGTGCTTGAATTTGTTATTATTAACTCTTTCTTTTTTAAGTTGTTTCACCCAAACTTAGTTGAATCTATAATAAGTTCCATCTACAATATCACATCCTTTTTATTATCAACTTCCTTCTATCACGATGCAACAATTTTTCCCTTCCCCAATTTGCGAGTATTATAATTAATAGAACAAACTTGCAACATTCAAATAAAAAATCATTCTAAGGTTACAATTAACATAAGTATAATGAAAATGAGTTAATTATTAAGTATTTCATGTATTTTAGGGGGTATAATAATTCATTTTGGTCATATGCACTATGCACCTTGCCCTTAATGATAAGTCATACTTGGATAACACTCCCTAAGTCAATCCATTGTGAATTTTATGACTAGATTTCCCATGGGTTTGGAATGAATGCTATTCATATCACATGTTTTACAACATGTCTTGTAAATACACATGCATATATTATTACATATTTAATGCATGGTTCAAGAATGGGTTATTCTTATGTATGTATATTTAAGGAAGAAATAAAAGTCCACATAGGGTGAGGAACTATTTTATGTTAGTTGGCATGAAACTTAATTCTTTAAGTCTAATTCCCTAAGTCTTATTAGGGATTGTGTCTTCCTTATGAAAAGTACTCATATGAGTTACCCTGAGGAGGAAGTATAGAAAGATAATTAACTTAGGAATTAATCATTTTCCAATTATTTAGTTTTTATGATTTTATGTTATCTTTGTTTATCTTTGATTTTTTATTTTCAATGCAAAACATGAACTCCATATAAACTCACATTGGTATTGTTATCCACCTCAACAAAAAATTTGTTTATACTTTCATGAGTTTCTTATTCTTGGGGAGTTTTTCAAATCCTTTCTCTTTCACAAATAGTATAATTCCCATTATTTCATAGAATTTTTATAAATCTTGCATTTCACTCCTTATATGATTTTTGGCCCTTAGAGTGGCTCCAAAAAATCCAACTCCAACATTCTTGCTTCCATCTTTAGTTTCCCTATTTCAAAATTAGGCTTGATGCATGTATCGAGTTTTTTTTATCACTTTTTCTTCACAAGGGAAGATGATCAACATTAAGAAAAATCCCTACCGGGAAGGAGCACCCTCCTTTGTTTTTATGGAGGTGATATTCCTCTTTTTGGATGATAATTATTGTTATTACTTATCTTAAAAACTTATGAAACGGAAAAAGATTAAATAGTAAGCCTCTACATAATCTTTGAAACCCCATGGATAAAACATAATTCTTAAACATAACCAAAATATCATTCATGCATGTATTATTATTGAAGAAAGGACTTGGAAAACATAATTGTTGCATATTATAAAAGAATAAAGTAATTATAAATGAGATATTCACTTGTAACTCACATATTACAACATCCAAAATTTAAAATTTAATAAACAATGTCATCCCAGAAAACAATTGGCGGATATATATTTCAAAGAAACTTAAAAGGATTAAAAGTAAATATTTTAAAGACAAAAGTCATAAAGCAAAGTAATCTTTGATAACTCTCTATTGTAACTTATCAAAACTTTAAAACTTAATCCCAATATGAACCATTGTGCAAGTTTTCATCAATGTTGCCTTATGACATTATAAAGATTCAATGAGTGCATAGGAAAATGGCTCCTACAAACCTCTAATAGTAGGGAAATCTTAAAAACATATTAGGAGGAAAGATTAGCCAATGCCTTGCATTCATAGTCATAATGCTTAAAAAACAACAAGACAAAGAGGAAGTGGATGAAATATTCAATTTCTTTATTTATAGAATTGTGGAGGAAAAAATACCTTCTTATCTAAACCTTTCCTTTTTTTTTTTTTAAGAAACTTTGATATATACCATATTGAAGCTAGCCAAGAATGTACAAAAAGTCATAACCACTTTAACTAATTTTTAGATTCATGTAGCTTTAGAGACTGCAACTATAGCTTGATTTGCCCATTCTTTGATGTAGTCATTATGGTTGCCTCGAGGTTTGCACTAATTGTTTAGTAGCATAGACCAACCTAACCCATGGTTTAAGAAGGTATGAGGTTGAATATTTGAGTTGCAAAAACATGTGGGAATTTCTTGAGCCAAGATATGCATCTTCCAGTTTCACAATTGCATGTTTAGAGGTGGTTTTGTGGGTTTAGATAGACTTTTTTGTTATTGTACAATTGTTTGAAATTATATTATTTTTACTTTTATAATGAAGAGTTATTGACCACTTTATTTAAAAATATATTAAGAAATGTTGAATCACTCTACTTCAATAGAGATAAAGAGTTGATTGACTACTTACACATATGGGAAAATAAATAGTTGGTTGATCACTTACATTCAAGGAAAGTTGATTGATTCAATTTCATTGATATCAGGAGAAATGTTCATTTATACATATAGAAAGCTAGGAATATCCACTTATACACATATAAAGTGTTAATGGATTTACCTTCATTTATACACAATTTAAGAGTGGATGGAAAGCCTCGTTTAAAAATGGATGAGGAGATGATGAATCACTTCCACTTAAACATACAAAAAGAGTTGGTGAATCTTTTCAGTGTACACACAAAGCAAGTTGATGGATTATATCTACTTATATAAAGAAGAATATCCGAGGAATATCTCTTTATACATAGAAGAAGCATTAATGGATGGCATCCATTTACATACACAAAAGGAGTCGATGGATCAACACCACTTGCAAATATACAAGAAATGGATGGATCACTCCATTTACACATAGAGAAGAGTTTATAGATAATCCCTACTTATACATACTAGAAAAGTTATGGAAGGCCCCCATTTGCACACAAATCACTTACATGTTGGGAACACTAATGGACTGCCTCCATTTACACACAAGAAGAGTTGTTGGATTAGTGCCACATACACACAAAAAAAGTAGATGGATCATCTCATTTACAAACACAAAATATTTGACAAATCACCCCCACTAACACAGTGAGTTTATAGATTAACCCTATTTCAAGATACAAAAAACTTGACGATCAATGTCACTTGCACACACAAGAAAAGTGGATGGATCAACTCATTTACACACACAAAAGAGTTGATGGATCATGTCCATTAACATTGGAAAAGTTTATGGATCACTCACATTTACACACATAAGAGTTGATGGATCAACACCACTAACACACACAAGAAAGTGAATGGATCACCTCATTTACACACACATATAAGAGTTAATGGATCATCTCCAACTACACATACTAAAGGGGTGGATGGATTGTTCCCATCCACACACATTGAGTTCATGGATCACCACCACTTACACATACTAGAAGAGTTGATGGATTACCCCATTTACCCACATAGAAGAGTTGATGTATCAACACAACTTACACAAAAAAAAAAAAATTGTATACATTGGATGGCTCATTCCATTTACATAGAGAAAATAGTTGAGAGATGGTCCCCACTTACACAAACATAAAGAGTTGATGGATTTCCCCATTTACACACATAAAAGAGTTGATGGATCAACATCACTTAAACATACAAGAAACGAGGATGGATCACCCCATTTACACAAACAATTTAGAGTTGATAGATCACCCCAAATTACACATACTAGAAGAGTTGATGGATTGCCCCCGTATAAAAACACAAGAGAATTGATGGATCTTTCACCACTTTAACACATAAGAAAACTAGATGGATCACCCCTACTTCCAATAACATATAAATAGTAGATGTATCACCCTATTTACACGCAATAGAAGAGTAAATGGATTAATCCCCACTTATTTACACACATAGTAGAGTGGATGGCACATCCCCACTTACAAATATAAGAAGAGTTGATAGACCACATTGATTTACACAAATGAGTTGATGGATTTTTTGGGATATATCTTACACATATAAGAAGAGTTGATAGAGCACATCGATTTACACAAACAATTTGATTGGTTTTTGGTGATAGATAGTTGATCTTGTTTGATATGTTGGGAACATTACCCTACTGTTCACATCAAATTTACATTTTGAATTCCTGGTGAATATTACATCTCAATACATATATTGTTAGAGAGTAATAAGTGTTGCATCTCTTATGTGCAACACTTATGGTGCACTAGACTTGGTTCACACAACCAAGTACATAACCCACACAATGCAATCCACACACTAAACTTTGTATGCAAATAAGAATCACACTTAACACACACTTAACACACTCACGAGAGAGAATAAATTATATGTGTGTCACTTATGGTAATGTTGAACCCAAATTATACACATGGGGCAACATTATCTTCACATCAACATCTAGTCATATTAGTAGTAACAACAATAGTACATGGCCCTTTCTCTTCTTGGTCAAGTCTCATCACACAATCAATCACTTTCATTACACGTCTCTTACACCAGGTGCTTCACACCTTGCCCGAATTTTCGGCCCCTAGGAATGATTTCACTGATCTTAGTGATTCATGATGCTTTATCATGCTTACATCACCCACAAGTTTCAATTTCAGTTCATTCCAACCATGGAGGCCAAGCTGCATTGGTGATTTGAGTCCATGTCGTTACCAAAGTTTTGTTTTTCTCGGGAATGGTCGAACTCACCCTTGTGGAGTTTTTCATTTTGGTAGCCAATGATTCAAGCACATCTTCATCAACATACATATTGGCTTAGTTTGGCCCCATTTTATGCATTCCCACACTATATATTTTGATGCATTAAAAGAGTTACAAATGGCCTTAGATTAACAATTATTCTCTTGATCATATGCATCACTTCATAATCTTCCCAACAAGCCCAAGTTTCTTGATTCTAACTTTAGTATAACTAAGGTATGGTCTAAGCAAGTTGTTCGTGTTATGTGACCAAGTTCTCATGGAAGAATTTTATGCATTAAAAGGTATAATCAATGGGCACCAAAATTGGATTTTGAAAGATGCATGGTTTAGTACTCACCACAAGCTTCAAAACAATATACTATACACTCTATTTTGGCCTCAAATGATGAGAATGCAACTTTCACATTTTCTCATCTTCTTAGCCAAGTCATTGTGGAGCTTATCTTTGGGCATAAAAATTTCATTATTTATGACCTTTGAATTACAAGTTCAAGGCTCATTTCACTTAATGCTCTTTGAGAGATTTATGGATATACCCAATTCTAATTTTATACACACCTCTGCTGCAAGTTTGAATACATCAATGTCAATGCTTGATTCAATTACACCACCAACACCAATATTTGGTGTATGAATAAGCTTAAGTTGACATGCTTATATTTCCTCCTCATGATGTTAACATTTAACCTAAAATGTTATTTGATCATTCATGTTATGGGTTCTTAACACAAGGTGGTTCAGTAGGATGCACTCAAATCTTAGCGGAGTAAGATGAACCCCATAGGAAATGGCACGATTACCACTAAATACATGTTAGTGATGATCATAATGTTATGTTTTTGGCATGATTATCCATTGGATCCATGCTAGTGGTGATTCCAATGTTATGTTTTGGACATCAATGGGACAATTTAGTTCCACTAAATGTGTACGAGAAATTTAGGGGTCATACCATTTTCCCATATGAAGAGGTATTTGTTCGAGGGTTGAGCTTTATTGAGTGTATCATGCATCATCTTTCTTGATTTTACATAAAGTTTACGTAAATTCATTTGTTATTTAACAATTTTTTATTCAATAAGATTGATGATTCTCAAGCTAGAAACTTCTAATGTGTACTCTTTTGTACATTGTCATAATTTATTAAGAAATTACTCACATTGTGTTGCATTATATGAGAAATCACTTTGATATATTTCTCTTTTGCCCAAGATCTTGGGAACCATCCTCTACATTTACCAATGACCCAACACCAAGATGGGTTCAATTTAGTTTAGTATAAGGTTTGATAGGAAAAATAATAAGGTTAAATGTTTTATTTGAACTTTTCCAATTTGTCATCATTGAAATTCGATCATACAATTTTTGTGAAAATTGTAATTTTAAAATTGATAATATTATTATTTTTAATGCAAAAATGAATTCAACACCCTCAAATACTCTTATTGTAACCAAATTGTATAATATTAATATATTATATTTCCAATTTCTTCAATCCAAAATTATTTTTACTAAAATTTTCAATTTAAAATAACTAACTTCCCTCCCTTTATATTGAAAGGGGAAAACAAATTCATTAAACATTTAAACTCGTAAACTCATAGTACACCCGAATTTCTTTGCCTCCCCGATTTCTTTGCCTCGGAAAAACAAATGTTGGATTCACACCTTCAATGTTGTGCACTCATCCTACACGTGGCATTCTTACAGTTCATGGAGTGTAACTTTTGCAAGTCGTTCTGCCACCCTTTTTCATATCCAACATGCACAATAGTGGTGTGAAACGGTTTCATAAAGAAACTCAAAGTGATATGTAATAATCTGAGATATTATTATTATTAAATATTTATAATGTTTGAACTCAATATTGATAAACAATCTAGCATATCTRATAATATGTGTATAAGTTGATGTAATTTTAATWAAATRTTTTAATTAYTTAATTTTTAACTAGTGTATAAGTTGATGTAATTTTAATAAAATATTTTAATTATTTAATTTTTAACTAGAGGATAGGTTCATTTTWATTTTTATTTATTAAATACAAATAGATACAAATATGATAGATATTTTAATTATTTAATTTTTAAAGATAACATAGATTTATTTTAATTWTTATTWATTAAATATAAAAAAATTAAAAAGATGAAAATAGAAAGATGAAATTGATATAAAAAYTTTGGTGATCAAGAAATTAGAAGTTATAATTACATACATATACTTAGAGTTGGATAGTGTTCAAACCACAAGATGAAGTGCGRTTAAGATTGAGTTGCAATGGTGAAAARMTTWTGGTTGTTTCCATCAAGGTTGAGTSCATCGTTGATGTTGAGAATGTTACAACATTTCTTATATAAGAMAATTCGATCCTCTTTCTTAGAGTCTACTTYTTTTGTACTTCAACCCACAATTGATTACGTAGATCATCTCTCCATATCTCATCACTCTGTAGGCGATGTAGACGATGTTTTCACCACTAGATGGACTCCATCTTCTTGTCATCACATAGYGGTAGGAAAGTTTGGGACATTGAACAAYCAACCAAAACCACATTGTCATCTTAAAAAGAGATACTAGATTGCTCACAATGTGTTGGTTGTTTATGTCATCATATCTAATTTCTCTACTTCTTGGTCATAGTTGTAGTGCCTCGTGAATACAAAGCAATGTAATATGTGCATTAAGAGGCTTGAAATTCTTTTAGTTGATTTTTGTGTCTTTGCATTTGAGGGAATTAACGTGTGTGTGTGTGTGTGTGTGGGAAATTCAAGGATGCTTCCTCACATTCACATTCATAAATAAGGAGAACTCAATCCATCGTACCCTCCTCTTTCATTATCTTGAAAATCATTCTTATTTCGAGGAACATCTCTCTTGAGAAATGTAAGATGGCGACCATTGATTTCATAGATATAAGAAAGACTCAACTTTTGACTTTGTTCAGAAACGCAGAGGAAATTTACACGTGGCATCTGATAAATTGCTACCAAGAGCATACAGTGCCAGATTGTAATGTTCATTGAAAATTACTTTTCTGGTTGAATTTTGCATTGTTATTCTTATGCGAACATACTGCTCTGTTTAGTTCACATTGACAGTTTCATAATCGGATTATCTTTTTCTTATCAACAAATATGATCAAACATACTAAAGCACATCATTTTTTCTGGGAATTTGATATTTGGTTTCTATTTTGATAAGACATCTTTGACACACTAATTTGCCCATTTTTTTGGTAGGTGGCAAGCATCATTGAGTAATAGTGGAAAAATATTAAGTTTTGAAACCAATTCCAAATAAAAGGTTGAAGACATCTTTTGCAACAATCCATAGCCTATTCAATGCAACAAATCCCCTTTATTTCAAGTTTTCAGAAATAGTATTGTGTGTTTAAATTTCAGTATGGTAGACACCTTCACTGGTAGAGGCATTAACAATGCTTTCCTTTATAAGCACATTCCCATGCTGAGAACCTCCTAGACCCATTTATAAAAAAACATTGAATTGGAAACTATAAAAGTCTTTTGGGCTCCATCCTCGTTGTCTTTGGTGTTTTAATAACTATTCCAATCTATTTTTTCCTTTCCCACTAAGCATAGGATTAATTTCTTAGCATCCATTTTTCAAAACCAAAAAAGAGTGCCTCTCCAAGAATCCAAAGGAAATTAAAGATTAAAAAACATCTAGGATACATAAAAGTCTTTGACGTTTTATCTTCTTCAGCCTATGCATTTGGAGGAAAATTAGATAGATTAAGAAACTCTTACTTAATAAACTAGCACAACTGCAAACTCGTGGCTGGTGAACGTTGAAAGGTTTCTGCTGACCCACAAAATGAAATGCAAATTCACATCTCTCCACTCTGTAACAAAACCTTAATCTTTGTTAATCACTCAGACATGGCAATCAACTAGCCACCATAGTAAATTTTAAATATGATCAAGTAAAAGTAAAAAAATAAACATGTAAACGGATGCCTTTATATGGTGAGGAAGTTAGTGGTTGAAATCACAACCATTGATTTATTGGGACAACTAAGAATATTCCATCAATATTTAATCTTGTCCATACAAAACTGATTAAGCACTAAAAACCTATTAAATGTGCCCATTGTCAATAGGTGTACACCTTTCGATGTAAATATGGTGAAGGGTGGATTTTTCTTGCAAATTTGGACTATTTGGTCGGTTAAATCAATTCATGTGTATGTGGAGGAAGACTTGTGAATATGTAACATATGTAGACTTGTGAATATGTAGCATATGTGGACTTTTTTTTGTTGTTGTTGTCAGGATACAAGCTTTAGGATTTCTTTCTTCTAACATCATCAAGTTCATCAACAATGCACATTATTGAATGGACATATGCAATACAAACTACCTATACATATTAAGGCAAAATCAGTGCAACAATAAAACATAAATAATGGATAAGCACATACAATAAGATACAATTCCCATGATATGCACGCAAATTTTAACCAGTAGTAAGCTTCAACAAATTATGGAAATTAAAGTAAGAATGTTAATAACCTTAAGATCTAGAATGCAACCCACATACTATCTTATCAAAATACATAGTAAACACTCATGTAACATCATATGCATTATTTTATCTTACTCAAGGGATTATTGGCATTCATGGTGAGCTTAGTTAAAAACATATAAATACAATCAACTAGAAATCAAACACATTAACTCTTACCTAAATTCCCATTGCATTCCAATAATTTATAATGAAAATGAATAACATAAATGGATAACAAATGAAAAGAATAAATACTTGTCTTAGTTGGAATTAACCACCAACTCGTTGCAAGCGAATGTTTTCCGCACAATCATAGCTACTCTAATGTAGAGGTCATCCCCAAGATGGACTATGAGACCACAAGGGAAAAATTCATAAAGATTGGCTCTATACTCTCTCACACAACGCAACCCATAATTTTTTGAGAAGGAAAACACCATTGTAATTCCTCCTAGAACAACAATCCATCTTCAACCAACAACAATCTCCCATCTCAACCTACACAACATAAGGAAAGGAGATCCCTTCTCCACAATACAGTCCCTCATGCAATCCCCTTTCCCACCAATGCTCCAATACAAACAAAGGAATCTCTTCTATTGGGAAGTATGCATTTCTAGTGGTGAGAAATAGTTGATATTTTCTCCATCCTTCATAGATAATTTTGTTCATGGTTTTCACATAGTATGATAGCAACTCTAAAAGGATAATGCATAGGAAGAGGAAGGTATAGTAGCATGAGAGAAGAAGAACGAACCAACATAATAAAAAAGAGAGATGCTTGCATGCCTAAAATAATAGATAATATACTCCAAACTAAGAAGATACCACGTGTCTTCACAAGAAGCCCATGTATCCTTCTCTTGCACACTTATTTCCCAAGGTTGGTTAACATTTAATGATCATAAGGAAACACTAAAATATTATATTTTATAAGTCTCTTTTCTTCCCCTCTCATGGAATCATATCCACCTTTGTATTCGCTTGCAACCTTTTAGTCATTTCCATGTTATAATTCTAATGTACTTGCATACAAAACCAAAATAAACAATGGGAATTATTACCAGCATGGTGAATAATTAGTGTATCATGTCATGCTTCAAGACTAAACCATGTATCTCAAGGATTCTAGTGAGGTTTCACTAAACATATACATACATAATCTAGGGGTCAAAATGAGGGATTATAGGTTTAAAGATAGAATAAGAAACTCCTACTTAACAAAAACTTAAAGGGAATTTTTTGCATGCAATTGTGGGATATTTGGTAGGTTAAATCATATTTTATTAAAATCCATTGTCACTATCATAGCCTACATTTCCAACCAATTTCAATCAAATTTGTTGATAGCCTCTTCTACATGTTTTGCAAGTGATTTTTCATGATAGGTAAGGTACTTGAATTTGTTATTATTAGCTCTTTCTTTTTTAAGTTGTTTCACCCAAACTTAGTTGAATCTATAATAAGTTCCATCTACAATATCACATCCTTTTTATTATCAACTTCCTTCTATCGTGATGCAACAATTTTTCCTTTCCCCAATTTGTGAGTATTATAATTAATAAAACAAACTTGCAACATTCAAATAAAAAATCATTCTAGGGTTATAATTAACACAAGTATAATGAAAAGGAGTTAGTTATGAGGTGTTTCATGTATTGTAGGGAGTATTATAATTCCTTTTGATCATATGCACCTTCCCCTTAATGATAAGTCATACTTGGATAGTTACACTCCCTAAGTCAATCCATTGTGAATTTTATGACTAGATTTCCCATGGGTTTGGAATGAATGCTATGCATATCACATGTTTTACAACATGTTTTGTAAATATACATGCATGGATTATTACATAGTTATAGTTAATACATGGTTCAAGGGTTTGGAATGAATGCTATGCATATCACATGTTTTACAACATGTCTTGAAAATATACATGCATGGATTATTACATAGTTAATGCATTGTTCAAGAATGGATTATTCTTATGTATGTATATTTAAGGAAGAAATAAAAGTCCACACAGGAGGAACTATTTTATGTTAATTGACATTAAACTTATTTTTTTAAGTCTAATTTTTTAAGTCTTATTAGGGATTGTGTTTTCTTTATGAAAAGTACTCAAATGAATTACCCTTAGGAAGAAGGATAGAAATATAATTAACTTAGAAATTAATTATTTTCCTATTATTTAGTTTTTATGATTTTATGTTATCTTTGTTTATCTTTGATTTTTTATTTTCAATCCAAAACATGAACTCTTTATAAACTCACATTGATTAAAATATAATTAACTTAGGAATTAATTATTTTCCTATTATTTAGTTTTTATGATTTTATGTTATCTTTGTTTATCTTTGATTTTTTTATTTTCAATCCAAAACATGAACTCTATATAAACTCACATTGATATTGTTATCCACCTCAACAAGATTTTTTTTTATACTTTCACGAATTTCTTATTTTTGGGGAGTTTTTCAAATCCTTTCTCCTTACAAATAGTATAATTCTCATTATTTCATGAAATTTTTATACATCTTGCATTTCGCTCCTTATATGATTTTTGGCCCTGATCCAACTCCAACATTCTTGCTTCCATCTTTAGTTTCCCTATTTCAAAATTAGGCTTGACGCATGTCTCAAGTTTTTTTTATCACTTTTTCTTCACAAGAGAAGATGATCAATATTAAGAAAAATCCCTAATGGGAAGGAGCACCCTCCTTTGTTTTTATGGAGGTGGTATTCCTCTTTTTAGATGATAATTATCATTATTGCTTTCGAAAACTTATGAAATGAAAAAAAATTAAATAATAAACCTCTACATAATCTTTGAAACTCAATGAATAAAATGAAATTCTTAAACATAACCAAAATATCATTCACACATATATTATTGTTGAAGAAAAAACTTGAAAAACATAATTATTGCATAGTATAAAAGAAGAAAGTAATTATAACTGAGAGATTCACTTGTAACTCACATATTACAACATCCGAAATTTAAAATTTAATAAAAAACAACCAAAAAAAAAAAAGCATGGAATGGTGGACATATATTTCAAAGAAACTTAAAAGATTAAATCTTAGTATAAAATAAGTTTTTTCTTTAAAATATTTCTTTAATATTTTAAATACAAAAGTCATAAAGCAAATAAACATGGAATGGTGGATATATATTTCAAAGAAACTTAAAATATTAAATAAATAAGTTTTTCTTTAAAATATTTCTTTAATATTTTAAATACAAAAGTCATAAGGCAAAGTAGTCTTTGATAACTCTCTATCATAACTTATCAAAACATTAAAACTTAATCCCAATATGAACCATTTTGAAAGTTTGAATCAATGTTGCCTTATGACATTATAAAGATTCAATGAACATAGGAAAATGGCTCCTACAAACTTGGAATAGTAGGGAAATCTTAAAAACATATTAGGAGGAAAGATTAACCAATGCCTTGCATTCATAGTCATAATGCTTAAAAAACAACAACATGGCAAAATACCAAGATAAAGAGGAAGTGGATGAAATATTTAATTTCTTTACTTACAGAATTGTGGAGGCAAAAATACCCTGTGATCTAAACCCTTCCTTTTTTTAAGAAACTTTGATATATACCATATCCAAGCTAGCCAAGAATGTACAAGAAGTCCTAACTACTTTAACTAATTTTTAGATTCATGTAGCTTTAGAGACTACAACTATAGCTTGATTTACCCATTCTTTGATGTAGTCATGAAGTGGGTCCATGGTGATTTTCTTCCTCCTTCACCTTTAGCTCAAATATTTCATCTTCAATTCCACATAGAATGCCACATTGCTCTGTATCTACCAAGTTATGCTCCACATTGTCCACAACAAATTCTTTGAGCCACCTCATTATTTCCACTTCTAAGAAATTCGTGAGGTTGTCAAATTCTGCACCCAAAGTAAACTTGGTTTATTTAGTTTAGATTCAAATTCCTCTTTCATGAGAATGTTACCATCATGTCCAAGCATAGGGCCCTTCAAATATTTCATGTTTTCAATTTCCTTGAATAATCCTAAGCTCTCCTTTACTCAATGACATCAAATTTTTCTATCAGTAGTTGCAACACATTAATATTGCTATCCCATCCCCCTCTTGTTTTCTTCACTCTATTATCCAAAGGGAGATTTTCCTTTTGTCTCTTGCAATCATTCATAGTTCTGAGATTTTTAACAAATATGTCCACAAATATTTCATTGAAACTCTTTGAAATCCATTGAGCATGGAACGTTTTCTAGTAATTTCCCACAATTCAAAACATAGAACCATCATCTCCTCTACATTGCTCGCCATAGATTTCATAACTCCATAGAACAATTATCGAGATGCCTTCACTTTTGTAGATATTTCCAAATATTCTCTTAGGGTATATCGAAGTGCTTTAAAAACAATTGGTTATGTAAACAATGGTTTAGGATTCAACACACTTTCCATCTCTACAATCATCTTTTTCAACCTTGTAATTTCCTTTTGCTCATTCACATAATGTTTCAACATCTTCCATGTGGCTTCATGCATCTTCATTACACCAAAGGCTTTGAAACTATCATAAAAACAACATTTGATTTGGATTATGTTGAGAATGAAATGAAGGAAGAGATATAACAAAGAAACACATAGAGATATTGCAAGAAACACATAGATACAATAATACTCAATTTCTATTAATGAATGAAATCTATAGAAATTGTAAAAATACAAAGTGAAATGAACTCGCTAGAATGGTGGAAGATTATCTCTGAGAAGAGATTTGACAACTACGCTCATTTGCAAGAAGATGATAACAATGAGGCTCACATGGGTATTTTTTAACATAAAGAATAAATGAGAAAACCCTAAACATCCAAAATCCTATCTCTAGATGATGAAACGCCAAAAGGTTTGTGGGCCCCGATGGGGGTAGTTGATACGTCAACTTCCCAAGGGCATAAATTTTGCATATGATCTCCGTTTGGGGTGTTCGGTACTCTATCGAAAATATCTAGTCGAGGAGTACACATTATGAATGGCCCAATACAATACTCTAAGATCTATTTGAAGTTGTCATGCCAAAAAAAACATTGTTTAGGGCCTCAAAATTGCCCCAAAAGTTTGGGACCCAAAAAACTGTAGAAAAATTGCCAAGGTGGAAACTATATTTTGAGTCAATGGAATAGGTGGATGGCCACCGATGTCCACATGGACCAGTCATCACCCCTTAGGAAGAATTGTTATCCATTGTATTGAGTGCCCCCATCAAATGAGGAAACTTTTGTTGAACTTGACGCTTGGTGAGCCACTTGCCTTGGTGCAAAAGTTTATCGGCTTTGACAACCTGATAGAGTTGGATATTCTATTGGAGGGTGACCTTAACCTATGTTTCCATGATTCGATCAATGGTTTCTTGTTCCATGTAGTCATGGTTGATCTATGTAGGCGTCAACTACTTCCCCCACTTCTGATGTATCCAGTAGTGGTGGAAAATATGGTAGAAGGAGGTCCACATATAATATTGGGTATAAACCAAGGAAGGGGGGAATACTTAACTCAAAAGAATTGTTTCCCATATCCTTGGTGATGGTGTAAGGTCCATAGAAAAGTGGATTCAACTTTTGATGGGATCCTTTAAGGCGATCTTTCTGCAAATGCAACCAAACCTTAATGCCTACCT
>ML798420.1:39531-54368 GCA_009831015.1 Picea engelmannii
GACAGATGTTTTCCTGTTCGGAAAGTGGATTGAGATTTCTGACGGACAGTGACTTCCCATTGTAGTTAACATGGGAGGCAGACTGATTGCTGATGTATCATAGACAACGACTTCCCATTATGGGGAGTGGTCTAGGACAGTCACTCTTCTTGGCAGTCACTCTGAGTAGTGGTCAAGTAGAATGGTCTGCCTCGCCGGGCAGTCATTCTTTCGAAGTTCACAGTTGTGAGCAGTTTCGAAGAATCGTCCGTTTTAGAGGTTGATGCAGGACAGACATTCCTTGAGGGTTATACATTCTCTCCAGGCTACACTTTAAGTGTCAGAGGAATGGCCCAGGGTGGGGAGTAGTCCAGGCTCAGCAATCAGGGACAATTATTCCTCGAGGGCAGACTCATTCTCTCCAGGTTACACTTTGTTTAGTGTCGGAAGAATGGCCCAGGGTGGGGAATAGTCCAGGACAATCATTCCTTAGGGCAGACTCATTCCATCCAGGTTACACTTTGTTTAGTGTCAGAGGAATGGCCCAGGGTAAGGAATGGTCCAAGCATTTCTCGAGGGTAGACTCATTCTCTCTAGGTTACACTTTTTTTAGTGTCGGAAGAATGGCCCAGGGTGGGAAATGGTCCAGGTTCAGAAATAAAAAACAATCCTTCTTCCTTGGTTGAGAAGAATCGGGCAGATAGCCCAGTGTTGATATTCTATATTGAGGGCAGACATTCTTTCAGACCTCACAGATGTGAGTGAAAGATTGGCCCAAATTATTATTATTGATGTTATAGATTGAGGGCAGACATTCTTTCAGACCTCACAGATGTGAGTGAAAGATTGGCCCAGATTATTATTATTGATGCTATATATTGAGGGCAGACATTCTTTCATATCTCACAGATGTGAGTGAAATATTGGCCCAGATGATTATTATTGATGTTCTATACTGAGGGCAGACACTCTTTCAAGATCTCACAGACGTGAGTGAAAGATTGGCCCAGTTGATTTAGTTTTTATCATAACATTGTTTCTATGCAGATGAAGACTACTGTGGTGGCAGACATTCTTTCAGATCTCACAAATGTGAGTGAAAGATTGGCCCAGATGATACAGTTTTTATCATAACATTGTTTCTATGCAGGATGCTCTCAGATGTTTGTTATGAAGACTATATGACAGTAGATGAGGATTATTGTGGTGAATGTGTTTCACTACTCGCAACTATACGTTGTTGATCAAGTACTTGTGTGTTACTTGATGTGGTAGTTAACCACTGGATTATAGTTGTGTACTACTATGAATAGACATTGGTGTGTTCTATCCTTGTTCTAATTGCCTTGATGACTATCAACAATTTATTGGAGATGATGATCATTCAGATGAATGTTGAACAGAGATTTTCCAAACGGAAAACAGTTCAGACCTTTTTACTCCTCTTGCATCACTCTATGGTGAGAGTGACTTATCCAGCATCATATTACTCAGATGAAGTATGGTTTCGAGAGATGATGCAACTGATAGTAATGGTGATGCTCATGATCTAGTCATGAAATAGTGTAGATGACTATATTGATGCTATCAGGTAAATGGTATGTTTTTTTCTCAAGTCCATTACCTGTAAATACCTCTCTAGCTAGGAGGGTGTGTTAATATTATGGTAGCTGCGGGAGGTATTTACCCCCACGTGTGAACCTGACGAGAATAGAAGACTCCGGGAAGCAAGAGAAACCCTAATGAATTGGATAATGACCCTAGAAGCCTTGTCAGCTCAAGAATATAATTTATATTAGGCTATTAGCCTCCAAGAGAAGAAGTCGGCCATAATTAATAATAATATACTGAATAGACACATACCCAGAAAGAGAAGTCGGCCCCAGTAAACTGGCAGGATTACTATAAATACAGGGCGCCAGTTTTCATTTGACAGCATCTCAGGACTGCAGTTTTCCTAGTAGGTGCGCACTGCAGTTGCAGTTGGTGCGCAGGTTTGGAGGAGGGTTGTAGTTGCAGCTGCAACAACAACTAGTTTCAGTATTGGCTTGAATATCTCTTGGCTAGGGTTTGGAACATCTGATCAGTCTTTTGTGTTGCGCTATCCTTGGGGAGAGATGCGTTGCTCTTTGTTTGGCTATCTAGCCTAGGGTTTGCTTCTGAAGGAATTCTCAGTCAAGAATAAGGTGCTCGGAGGGAGGCTTCGGCCTATGGTTGGGTGATGAGGGTATCGTCAATGGTAAAACAAGCACACCATCTTCTATATTCTAACAGTCATGAAGTGGGTCCATGGTGATTTTCTTCCTCCTTCACCTTTAGCTCAAATATTTCATCTTCAATTCCACATAGAATGCCACATTTCTCTGTATCTGCCAAGTTATTCTCCACATTGTCCACAACAAATTCTTTGAGCCACCTCATTATTTCCACTTCTAAGAAATTCGTGAGGTTGTCAAATTCTGCACCCAAAGCAAACTTGGTTTATTTAGTTTAGATTCAAATTCCTCTTTCATGAGAATGTTACCATCATGTCCAAGCATAGGACCCTTCAAATATTTCATGTTTTCAATTTCCTTGAAGAATCCTAAGCTCTCCTTTACTCAATGACATCAAATTTTTCTATCAGTAGTTGCAACACATTAATATTTCTATCCCATCCCCCTCTTGTTTTCTTCACTCTATTATCCAAAGGGAGATTTTCCTTTTGTCTCTTGTAATCATTCATAGTTCTGATATTTTTAACAAATATGTCCACAAATATTTCATTGAAACTCATTGAAATCCATTGAGCATGGAACGTTTTCTAGTAATTTCCCACAATTCAAAACATAGAACCATCATCTCCTCTACATTGCTCGCCATAGCTTTCATAAATCCATACAACAATTATCGAGATGCCTTCACTTTCGTAGATATTTCCAAATATTCTCTTAGGGCATATCGAAGTGCTTTAAAAACAATTGGTTATGTAAACAATGGTTTAGGATTCAACACACTTTCCATCTCTACAATCATCTTTTTCAACCTTGTAATTTCCTTTTTCTCATTCACATAATGTTTCAACATCTTCCATGTGGCTTCATGCATCTTCATTACACCAAAGGCTCTGAAACTATCATAAAAACAACATTTGATTTGGATTATGTTGAGAATGAAATGAAGAAAGAGATATAACAAAGAAACACATAGAGATATTGCAAGAAACACATAGATACAATAATACTCAATTTCTATTAATGAATGAAATCTATAGAAATTGTAAAAATACAAAGTGAAATGAACTCGCTAGAATGGTGGAAGATTATCTCTGAGAAGAGATTTGACAACTACGCTCATTTGCAAGAAGATGATAACAATGAGGCTCACATGGGTATTTTTTAACATAAAGAATAAATGAGAAAACCCTAAACATCCAAAATCCTATCTCTAGATGATGAAACGCCAAAAGGTTTGTGGGCCCCGATGGGGGTAGTTGATACGTCAACTTCCCAAGGGCATAAATTTTGCATATGATCTCCGTTTGGGGTGTTCGGTACTCTATCGAAAATATCTAGTCGAGGAGTACACATTATGAATGGCCCAATACAATACTCTAAGATCTATTTGAAGTTGTCATGCCAAAAAAAACATTGTTTAGGGCCTCAAAATTGCCCCAAAAGTTTGGGACCCAAAAAACTGTAGAAAAATTGCCAAGGTGGAAACTATATTTTGAGTCAATGGAATAGGTGGATGGCCACCGATGTCCACATGGACCAGTCATCACCCCTTAGGAAGAATTGTTATCCATTGTATTGAGTGCCCCCATCAAATGAGGAAACTTTTGTTGAACTTGACGCTTGGTGAGCCACTTGCCTTGGTGCAAAAGTTTATCGGCTTTGACAACCTGATAGAGTTGGATATTCTATTGGAGGGTGACCTTAACCTATGTTTCCATGATTCGATCAATGGTTTCTTGTTCCATGTAGTCATGGTTGATCTATGTAGGCGTCAACTACTTCCCCCACTTCTGATGTATCCAGTAGTGGTGGAAAATATGGTAGAAGGAGGTCCACATATAATATTGGGTATAAACCAAGGAAGGGGGGAATACTTAACTCAAAAGAATTGTTTCCCATATCCTTGGTGATGGTGTAAGGTCCATAGAAAAGTGGATTCAACTTTTGATGGGATCCTTTAAGGCGATCTTTCTGCAAATGCAACCAAACCTTAATGCCTACCTAAAACGTGTGGGGAACCCAATTTGTATCATGGCGTTGTTTGTACTTAGCATTGGATTTATGAAAAATATCATGAACCTATTGGTGGATGTGTTGAATCCGTTCAATGAATTTGGTGGCCTTGTTGGCCTCATATTAAGCATGGGAAGATTCATTTTGTGTGGATGCAAGGGGCAGTGCTACATCAATGGGGCACAATGGTTGAAAGCCTAGGCCCACCTTAAAAGGGTTGTGGCCATTCAAACTATGGAGGGATCGATTGTAGTTGTGTTGGACATAAGGAAGGATCTCTTCCCATCTGCTTGGATGCTTGAAGTTGTACATGCACAAGAGATGCATGATCATCCTATTGACGACCTCTGTCTATCCATTATTCTGAGGGTGGAAGGCAGTGGATTAAGTGAACTTGGTGTCCAACAACGACCAAAGGCTCGACCAAAATGTTCTTAAGAATTTGTTGTCCCAATTTGATGTGATGGTTTGTGGTAGATAAAAGTGATGGCCATCTTAGAGAATAAATCAACCACTACAAATACACAGTCATTGGCATGCTTGGTGGAGGGGAGACTTGATGGGTAGTCCATCGAGATTGATTCCCAGGGATTGTTGGGGGTAAGCAAAGGTGTGTACAATCCTTTTTTTTAATGGTTGGCTTGGCAATGGACTAGGCAGTACAAGATCTGATATACTTACTAACATCCCGTCGAAGCTTCAGCCACTAGAAATACTTATTTATGACTGCCATTGTCTTCTCCATGCCAAAGTATCCTGCCACTTGACTATAAGGGGTTTCCCAAATAATCTTTGCACACTTTCTTGAAGGAACAAAAAGATGACCCATATGACATAGCAGTCCATCCTGAAGATGGAAGTCGACAATGATCATGCATGTTCCCAACATCTAGTAGGTCGTAGTGAATTCGGGATCAGTGCCATAGAGTTGGGACCACCTGCAAGTCTCATGCCATCAAGAGTTGAGCATTGTGGTTATTGCTACAAGTTGAGGTTGCTTGAGGAAATCAACTACGTGATTGGTTATCCCTTTCTTATACTTAATGTTGAGGTGAAATTGTTGCAAGCATGTGGACCAATTTTGATGGTGGTCATTCTACAATGTTCCTTGTGTCTGCATGAATTGCAAAGGATTTTGATCTATATGGATTTTTGTCTCCTTCCCTAGAATGTAATACTTCCATTGGTGGCAGGAACGTACGATGGAATACATTTATTTGTCATAGGTGGGGTACTTACTAACTGTTAGAAAAACAAGATCACAGAGAAATAAAATAAAATAAACGTGGAAATAAAACACAGAAGATACATAACACAATAGAGACACAGATATACGTGGTTCTCCCAGTGTGGGTTACGTCCACCGGAGAATTTTCCAGGTCCTTTCTTTTTATTATCTAGCAAAATGAAGGGACACAACCTACAACTCAACCGCTATAACTTCCTCTTCTTTCTCTCACAGTCTCTTCTCTCAGAATACAAAATTCGCAATACAATTCCCTCTTAAGAGAGAGTTTCCTTCTAGGGAAAAAACCCTAACAATAACTTCTACTATCATATCTACGACCTTATAATGAACGGTCTAGTTTGACTACGAAATTACAATATTTTACAAGGAAATTTTTCCCAATATTTTTCTTCGGGGGCACTTCCCCCGAATCCCTCACCAGAGGGGGGCTACAAAAATTGTCGCCACCCCCCTGGTGACTGTTGTGGGGGGGAAATCCCCCCCCCCCCACACCTTCTTTATGGAATGGGTTCCAAGCTTGGCTAAAACAAACCTTTGAATCAAGAAGATAATCAGGCTCCACAACCAACACGAATGATATCTGAGAGTGTGTCATTATGATAGGCCACTGGATAAATGTACCGAGTGAGAATGACACCAACAACATAATCAGAAGTATCTGTCTCAATATCAAATGGTTTTTGAAGATTGGGTAAGGTGATCACCGAGGCTGAGCATAAGTGATGTTTCATATTTTCAAAGGCCTTCTACTGTGATCTGCCCCACACAAATTTGGATTTGCAACAACCCTTGGTAACTTGGTTGAGAGCCCATGTGATATGGGAGAACCCCAATATGAATATATGATAAAAATTGGCAAGGCCTAAGAAGCTCCAAATCTCATTTAGTGTCGTTGATCCTGGCCAATCACAAATGACTTGGATCTTGGTTGGATTGGCATGCACACCATGCTCATATATAATGTATCTGAGGTATTAGACCATGTTCATGTTGAAGGAGCATTTCTCTAAGTTAGTGTATATCTTGTGTTGTCGTAGAGTGTGGAGGACCCATTGGATGTGATGCAAGTGTTTTTCCCAACTATTGTTGAATACAAGGATGTCATCCAAATATACAACCACAAAGGAATTGGTGAAGGGCCGAAGATGTCATCCATCAATCTCATGAAATGTTTTGGGGCATTCATCAAGCCAAAGGGCATGACCAACCACTCGAAAAGACCTTTTTTAGACTTGAAAGTAGTCTTCCATACATCAGTTTGTTCTATGGAAACCTGGTGGTAGTTGGACTTCAAATCAATATTAATAAAGTACTTGGCCCCCTTGAGATGGTTGAGAAGGTATTGATCAATTCAGGGAATTGGGTATCGGTTCCTGAGTGTGATTTTTTTCAAAGCTCTATAATCAATAAAGATTTGCCAAGTCTCGTCTTTCTTCTGTACGAGCACAATTGAGCTTCTACATGGTGAGAAGCTTGGTCGAATATGCCCTTTCTGGAACAACTCTTGAATATGGCGCTTGATTTCCTCATTTTCCAGGAGGGAGTGTCAATACACTGGCCCATTAGGCAAAGGTGTTATAGGGTTCAACTCAATTGAATGCTTGACTTGACAGTGTAGAGGCACCATGGTAGATGAAGTGAATATGTTTTGGTATTCTTCCACAACTTTGTCCACTCAATATTGTTGCTTAGAGGATCCCCGTGTGGAGGCCATGGATGTGGTCACAGCCTTCTACTCACTCTGAGAGTGAATCACAAAGAGGTCATATTTCCCAGTCTAGGGGTTGACCATCCTGCACTACTTAGTTGAGACCAAAGAAATTGTGGTAGGTGGAGCTATCTTTGGTATCTTGTACAATTGTCTACCCATAATAACAATGACACTATGAGGTTTAGAATCATATACAACATGATGTTTCCACATATCTGGCTGGCCTAAAAGAACATCACAAAATTCAAGTGGGGAAACATCACACAATACCTCATCCTTGAAGGGATTGATGCCATAGGGAAGGAGACATTGTTGGATAACATGGATATCTCTTCCTTGGATGAGCCACCCAATGTTGTACGGATACATATGTGGTTTTTTTGAAAATTCCAACCGCTTTATGACCTTTGTTGATATGAGGTTCTTTTGGCTTCCACTATCACCGATGAAATGTAGCAGAGCACCCTTCACCCACATCTGTGAGTGAAAAATGCACTCACCTTACTCCAAATATTTCGGTTCATTTGGCTGGATCTTGGTGGTAGTGACTGTGGCACTGGGTTTTGCATCAATGATTTGCTTCGCCTTGTCTGGCTCTGAATCAGAGTCAGAGCCTGGATCTGACTTTGAGGATTTTAGCTAGGCCACGAATGACTGCTCCGAACGAAATTCATTGGTGTTGTCCCAGGGGAATTTATGGAACTAGTACCACTTCATAGTGTTTTTCTTTGTCTTCCCATTACCCTTCTTGGTTTTTGGCTTAGACTAGTTGTCCATCCTTGCTTTTTCCTCTGTTCTATTTGTTGGGGCTACCTTTTCTCGGCGTTTGCTGTGCTGATCTGGATTTATGAGAGAAACAAAATGAAAACACGGATTTATAATATTAACAAAGAGACACAATGAGAAATAACATAGATACAATAAAACTTGACTTCTATTAAATAAGAGATATGTTGAAAACTGTAAAATGCAGACTGAAAACAAGTTTGCTAGAATGGTGGCAGCTTATCTCTAAGAAGAGTTGTGATGGCTACACTCATTCACAATAATATGAGTACAATGAGACTCTAAAGGAATTTTTACCATAAACATGAATTCCAAAACGTTATACATCCAAAAATCTAACCCTAGGAGATGAAGCGCCAAAAGTCATGTGGGCCCTGTTGGGGTAAGTTAGTACATCAACCTCCAGGGTCGTAACTTTTGCATACGATCTTCGTTTAGGGTGCACAATAGCTCGTTGGAAATGTCTTAATGAGGAGATTCATTTCGGGGGATAAATAAGAGACGTATGGTGTTATTGAGGTGTCTTATTGGGAAAAAACGTCGTTTATGCCCTCAAAATGGCCCTGAAAGTTTGGGACCCAAAAAATTGCTAAAAATAGCAAGTTGCCAAAGAAATGTTTTGAGCTATTTGGAATAGGTGGGTGGCCACCAAGATCCTCCAGGATCATGTGATGCATCCACAGATCCAAACTCTTTCTTATTCCTTTGCTTAAATTTTTTCTCGATCTTGACAACATATCAATAAGTGGCTCCCAACGACGAGATGTCTAGAAACTCCATTTTTGTTTGGATGTACCTATGTAGACCCCCACGGTATTTTAGAACCATATGTCTCTCAAATTATCTAATACCCATATTGGTGCACAAGGTATGGAAGGTATTTTTTAGCTCTGACACTATTTGATCCCTCTCGTGACGCATTGTGGTCCATCTCGTCTATTGGTCATCATAGTTTCCAACAAGGTAATATTGTTCCTTGACAATATCCATAAAAGAGTCCCAAGTGGGCTCGGCCCCAAATATTCCGGACTCCTCTGTGGATTTTTTCTCATAGTAAGTTTCCCACCAATGTTTGACATGCGGGACAACCTTCAGGAGATCAAAGGTGATATTTTCCCTATTGGAAAAATTGTGAACACACAAATAACCTTCTAGTATATTTAACCATGTTTTCAAAGAATCTACATTTATCTGACCTTCAAATACGATAATATCAAAATTAAATTTTACCTTGAAGGGGGTAGTGCCTCCAAAGTGGCCGCTTGATGAACACGCATCTGTTGTTGCCGACGGTCGTTGAAGGATTTGGGAGAAAATAGCCACCATATCATTCCTCTGTTGCACAAGGAATTTTGCAAGCAACAACTTGATAGGATCTCCTGCTCCCTCATCTCTCTTTTCTTCCACCATGGGAGGCCGCTTGGGATGGTTTTCATAAATAGAAACTAGCTCGAGAGCCTCTTTATACCCTGACCTCGTTGGGGACATGCACTAAGAAACGACAAGGAGAAGACGTCTCTAATACCACTGATATGGATTATGCTAAGAACGAAATGAAGGAAGAGATATAACAAAGAAACACACATAGATATTGCAAGAAACATATAGATACAATAATACTCATTTTCTATTAATGAATGAAATAGGAAAAAATTGTAAAAATACAGAGTGAAATGAACTCGCTAGAATGGTGGCATCTTATCACTGAGAACATATGTGACAACTACACTCATTTGCAAGAACATGATTAAAATAAGGCTTCCAAAGGCCCTTTTAACATAAATCATAAATGAGAAAACCATAAACATCCAAAACCTTAACTTCAGAAGATGAAACACCAAAAGGTTTGTGGGCCCCAATGGGGGTAGTTGATACATCAACTTCCCGAGGGCGTAACTTTTTCATAGGATCTCTGTTTGGGGCGCTTGGTACCTCGTTGAAAATATCTAGTCAAGGAGTACACATTTTGAACAACCCAATATAATCCTCTAACATCTATTGGGCATTTCCATGTCAAAAAAACATCATTTAGGGCCTCAAAATGACCTCGAAAGTTTGGGACCCAAAAAAACTGTAGAAAAACTGCCAAGATGGAAACTGTATTTTGAGCTAGTGGAATAGGTGGACGGCCACCGATGTCCACTTGGATCAACATTGTGGTATTATAAGAGTATCTTTCCCTTTATCTTCACCTTAGATAATCGTAGTGATTTGGTTTGCTTATCATCACTTGCATGGTCCAAGGTCATAGAATTCTCTTCACAGGTAGGTAGGTCATGTTGTATGACCTCCTTTGCAATTAATTTTTTCTTCTCAAGTTGTGTTGTGCAATTTTCCAAGTATGGAATTTGTCAAAATTGTTTTCAATTTCCATATCATCCACATTTTCAACCTTCGTTTCAGCATGTCCTTCAGATAACTATTCCTTGTCATTATTTAATGACCTTTTCCTTTTAAGGATGATAGGAATAACATGTTCTATTCCTCTCTCAGACTTATTAGGATCTTCGCCACCATCATCCCCACCAAAAGTATCATTCATCTTCTTCTTACATCCATCTCCAAATGAAGTAGAAACTCCATTATGGTGGAAGTTGGGATATTCTTAGCGAAATTCACAATATATCCTCCTCATGTACTGGCTCTAGATTTACCTCTATGCATTCCTTCAAGGTGTCATTTTATAATGGCTTCATGTTTTTTTTTCACCTAAAGAATATTCCTCTTTGATCATTTATTTGATCTAACCAAGGTATGTGTATCCCCTTGCAGGGAAAAAATCATCATCTTACCAGTAGAGTCGGGGTTAGGTGTGAGTGCCTTACCAACATGCTTATATTCAATATTGATATCTTCATTATATTTAACTCCTTCTTCATGTACTTCACACTATGGGAAAATGGGCTAGGGAGAACGCCTATCATGTGTGTTTTTAACACTCCCCTTTGGTCATAACCTATAAAAACATCTTCTTCCTTCCAATCGAAGGAATTCAATCCCCATGGAATCTCAACTAAATGTGATATACTTCCAACAATAGTTCCCACAAAATTAAAGGGCATGGGAAGCAATTTCTTTATTTTCTTTTAATCAAATAAATCACACCACTTAGCATATTTCCTACAAAATTCTATTGAGAAGAAATGATCACATATGAATTTGACAAGAAAATAAGGATTCCCTCGAATCCATACATCTTGATATAGGTGTAATGATTTTCAAAAAAATACTCATCCTTTCTAGTGAAGAAATTATGGGTTTCCATTGTCAAACACTTAGGTTCCTTCCCAGTTAACATATCCCTGAACCTTCCCACAAAAGAATCTTGGATTTTACAAACAATAAATGGGGTCGTATGCCTCCAAATACCTAGGTACTACCATTCTACTAGATCTATATTCATGGTTTATAACTCCTCATGGTATCAATGTTTCAAAACCGTTGCAAAAGACCAAATAAAAAACTAGATAGAAAGTCATATAAAATCTCTTGTTCCCTTTGAAATTGGCCATCTAGTAAGAAATTTTGTTTGGGATAACTTCACCCCAATAAAATACCTTTTCCTTATGCAAGGTATAGTAAAAATACAAAACGTACATGGTCACTTGTGTTCTAGTTTCCTACCTGACTAATCAAGTGAAAAGACACGTTATTTCCTTGTAGGGATTTTCCAACTCATTGATGTTAACTTGATACACCTTAGGAACTTATTGAATGGATTGAGAAAGGAATTTATTTAATATACCAAAACCACTTCCATGTGCATCTAGGAAGACATCAACGCTAAATATATTGAATATTTTAGTTGGCCTTGGAAAGCACATCATTCTTTTAAATGTAGAGGATGCTAAAGGGACATGCGTTTTTTCTTGTTATTTTAACTTCACTAGTTGGTATTGACCTCAAAATTCCTAGCACACTAGTACATGACCTCTCCGACAACTCTAAAACCCAAGATTTGTTCTCCTTCCCCTCTTCCTTGTGCATCATTTGATCTCATTTATGTGTAGTAGACTAGTGAAAATCTATGTTATCTTGAGCCAACAAGTTGATAATCTCTCCAAAATAGGGTTCACCTTGCCTTCTAGGAGACATATTCCCTGTTATTATTCTAGGTACCTCTAATGTAAATCTCAAACACAACCAAATTCTTTATGATCAGATCTCATGTTATGTGCTCAATTTTTTTCATAAAATATTTTGTTGTCATTTTGTTGTCACCATACATCATTTATTAATAACGGTTCATGTCATCATAGAACATGGACATTATTTAATATGCAGGTAGAGATATAAGGCAGGGTGGTGGAATGGATTAACATGCACTTCCACACTCACATTGTAAAAATAAAAACAGGGATGTGGAGACTCGTAGATGTGGAATGATGATATTTTTATGGGATTTCCTTCCATCCCATGCATTTGCATGCTAAAAGCAATGTCAAGTGATAAAGAAGGAAAAAATGGGAATGCAAATGCATCTACAACTCCATGCTTGAAGAAATGTGGATATGTGAAGTGTTGACCAAACAACTCAACACCCTAAAACATATTAATTTGTATCAGAGACGGTGAATTTTGCAGCCTCTTTGTAGAATGAAAGAACCTCTTTGAAACACTATAAGAATTTCACCAGTGACTTTGATTCTTAAAAGGGAAATTTCAGGGAAGCAAAGGATACTTCGAATGCTCCTAATTTAGCATGTATATGTGAAGGCACTTGCCAATCCATTCCACCACCCTACCTTATATCTCTACATTCATCCTAGAAAAGATTCAAATGTACAAGTGGTTGTGATGCAAGGATGCAAAGTGTAGAGATACAAATTTTATAGTGGAATGACATGCTTCATTCATATACATGAAAATATGGTGTGGAGATGTGGGGATACAAGGTGCAGTGCAAGTAATAGGCCTTCCTTCCATCACCCCACCTCTACATGCTAAAATTTATGTTGAGTGCAAAAGAAGGAAAAATGGTGGAGGGGGCATGCAATGAAGAATGGAAAATGTAAACACCTTTGCATTTGCATGTTAGGTGCAATCCAAAAATAAAGAGTGTGGACCAAATGACTCAATTTCCAAAAAAATATTACTCCGCATCAAACAATTAGTCGATTTTGCAACCTCTCTATAGAATGAAATAACCTCTTTGAAACACGTAAATAATTTCACCCATGATTCAGATTCTATAAAGGGAAATTTCAAGGAAGCAAAGGATGCTTGGAATACTCCTAAAAGGATTAAATCTTATCTTGGTAACATAAATATGTGAATTAAATGTCATTAAGAATTTCAAACTTAATTAGTCTTCAATTATGTTTGTGCAATTTGTAGATTCCTTCCTCTAGCATGTTCAAACAAGTTTGCATCATTTCCATATTGATGTCATATTTATTTCTGTTAAAGTAAATATTAGCTTATAATGGTCAATTAGATATCACACTTTGGCATTAATAAAGTCAATTTGACATTAGGTTATTTTATGCTTTTATGTCTTATTTCACTTTATTGCATTTCTCGATCTATCCCGCATTCATAAAGTGGGTTGACTTGACTTGCTTGTAATCCTATATAAGAAATATTTCAGAGATCCACTCTTTCGAGTTATTTTGGTTTCTTTATGTGCTCTATTTTTGTAATATAGTATCAGAGCTCAACTAGAGCCACAGATCATGTGAGAATGTGAAGACCTAGGGACTACTAATGATAGAGATAGATTGAGGGATCACTAGTGTATCACATCAAAGAGCAAAAAGGGTTTCACTGAAACCAGGTATCATTTCATTTTTCTCCCACAACAAAGTCAATATTTTTAAATTGGAACTTAATTTTCAACCACCATACAATCATTTTCAATGATTGTTTTCATCCACCATTCCTAGCTATTGTACAAAACAGTCGTACAATCATACTAAATCCATACAAAATCATACATAATTGATTAGGAAAGTATTGTAAAAAATGATTTACAACCCAAATTAGTCTTATTTCTTAGTTTTATTGATAATATAGATGAATTAGAAGACAAAGAAGCATTTGTTTTCTTATATTGTTGCCCAAATTTGCAGATTGTGAAGTTTTAGTTGTTGATTTTTTATTTTTCAACATATCCAAGGAGAAATTGAGTTTTTTTGTGCTATTTATTAATATATCTAAGTGATTTTGATTTGGTGGTGAGAAGATTTTCCTAGATATACATGATTTCCAGCTAGTGGTGAGCAAATTTTCCTAGATCTAGTGTTTTTCGGTTGTTTGTAGAAAAATTTATTATAAACCTATTCATCATATTACTATATTCTTGGGTTATTTTTAACCTTAACCTATGGAATATTTACCCAACATCATGTTGGAAGGGAGTCAAAGGTTTTTAGGAAAGAACTACAACAAATGGAAGCAGCGGAAAATAAACATTTTTAGTACAGGTGCTTGGCAGATATCATCCTTGGTAAATTTACCCACCATATAATTGCAAGTAGAGACCATGATAATATAATGAGAAAGACAAAGAAGTTGTGATGTTGATTAAGTTTTCTATGACATATGATATGTTTCCAGAGGTCTAAACAAGTAAAACTTCCTCAACAATCTAGAAACATTTGAAAGATTTTCTTGAGACATTGGATAAGGGTAGAGCCTTCTTCCTAAAGAACATGTTGTCTTCAATGATGATGGTTGAACATGCATTCCCTCGGGAGAATTTTCTCAAGATCAAAGATATTCGAGAATATTTGATGGCCATTGGTTGGAATATGGAGGAGGAGACATGGTGATAAGAACATTAAAATTTTTACCACATTCTTATTAGCACTTTATCGAGACCTTGAACATCACTTCTATGAATGTTGACTTGAATTTTGATGATCTTTGCAATAATATATTA
>ML798420.1:54468-79593 GCA_009831015.1 Picea engelmannii
TATGATAAAAATTGGCAAGGCCTAAGAAGCTCCAAATCTCATTTAGTGTCGTTGATCCTGGCCAATCACAAATGACTTGGATCTTGGTTGGATTGGCATGCACACCATGCTCATATATAATGTATCTGAGGTATTAGACCATGTTCATGTTGAAGGAGCATTTCTCTAAGTTAGTGTATATCTTGTGTTGTCGTAGAGTGTGGAGGACCCATTGGATGTGATGCAAGTGTTTTTCCCAACTATTGTTGAATACAAGGATGTCATCCAAATATACAACCACAAAGGAATTGGTGAAGGGCCGAAGATGTCATCCATCAATCTCATGAAATGTTTTGGGGCATTCATCAAGCCAAAGGGCATGACCAACCACTCGAAAAGACCTTTTTTAGACTTGAAAGTAGTCTTCCATACATCAGTTTGTTCTATGGAAACCTGGTGGTAGTTGGACTTCAAATCAATATTAATAAAGTACTTGGCCCCCTTGAGATGGTTGAGAAGGTATTGATCAATTCAGGGAATTGGGTATCGGTTCCTGAGTGTGATTTTTTTCAAAGCTCTATAATCAATAAAGATTTGCCAAGTCTCGTCTTTCTTCTGTACGAGCACAATTGAGCTTCTACATGGTGAGAAGCTTGGTCGAATATGCCCTTTCTGGAACAACTCTTGAATATGGCGCTTGATTTCCTCATTTTCCAGGAGGGAGTGTCAATACACTGGCCCATTAGGCAAAGGTGTTATAGGGTTCAACTCAATTGAATGCTTGACTTGACAGTGTAGAGGCACCATGGTAGATGAAGTGAATATGTTTTGGTATTCTTCCACAACTTTGTCCACTCAATATTGTTGCTTAGAGGATCCCCGTGTGGAGGCCATGGATGTGGTCACAGCCTTCTACTCACTCTGAGAGTGAATCACAAAGAGGTCATATTTCCCAGTCTAGGGGTTGACCATCCTGCACTACTTAGTTGAGACCAAAGAAATTGTGGTAGGTGGAGCTATCTTTGGTATCTTGTACAATTGTCTACCCATAATAACAATGACACTATGAGGTTTAGAATCATATACAACATGATGTTTCCACATATCTGGCTGGCCTAAAAGAACATCACAAAATTCAAGTGGGGAAACATCACACAATACCTCATCCTTGAAGGGATTGATGCCATAGGGAAGGAGACATTGTTGGATAACATGGATATCTCTTCCTTGGATGAGCCACCCAATGTTGTACGGATACATATGTGGTTTTTTTGAAAATTCCAACCGCTTTATGACCTTTGTTGATATGAGGTTCTTTTGGCTTCCACTATCACCGATGAAATGTAGCAGAGCACCCTTCACCCACATCTGTGAGTGAAAAATGCACTCACCTTACTCCAAATATTTCGGTTCATTTGGCTGGATCTTGGTGGTAGTGACTGTGGCACTGGGTTTTGCATCAATGATTTGCTTCGCCTTGTCTGGCTCTGAATCAGAGTCAGAGCCTGGATCTGACTTTGAGGATTTTAGCTAGGCCACGAATGACTGCTCCGAACGAAATTCATTGGTGTTGTCCCAGGGGAATTTATGGAACTAGTACCACTTCATAGTGTTTTTCTTTGTCTTCCCATTACCCTTCTTGGTTTTTGGCTTAGACTAGTTGTCCATCCTTGCTTTTTCCTCTGTTCTATTTGTTGGGGCTACCTTTTCTCGGCGTTTGCTGTGCTGATCTGGATTTATGAGAGAAACAAAATGAAAACACGGATTTATAATATTAACAAAGAGACACAATGAGAAATAACATAGATACAATAAAACTTGACTTCTATTAAATAAGAGATATGTTGAAAACTGTAAAATGCAGACTGAAAACAAGTTTGCTAGAATGGTGGCAGCTTATCTCTAAGAAGAGTTGTGATGGCTACACTCATTCACAATAATATGAGTACAATGAGACTCTAAAGGAATTTTTACCATAAACATGAATTCCAAAACGTTATACATCCAAAAATCTAACCCTAGGAGATGAAGCGCCAAAAGTCATGTGGGCCCTGTTGGGGTAAGTTAGTACATCAACCTCCAGGGTCGTAACTTTTGCATACGATCTTCGTTTAGGGTGCACAATAGCTCGTTGGAAATGTCTTAATGAGGAGATTCATTTCGGGGGATAAATAAGAGACGTATGGTGTTATTGAGGTGTCTTATTGGGAAAAAACGTCGTTTATGCCCTCAAAATGGCCCTGAAAGTTTGGGACCCAAAAAATTGCTAAAAATAGCAAGTTGCCAAAGAAATGTTTTGAGCTATTTGGAATAGGTGGGTGGCCACCAAGATCCTCCAGGATCATGTGATGCATCCACAGATCCAAACTCTTTCTTATTCCTTTGCTTAAATTTTTTCTCGATCTTGACAACATATCAATAAGTGGCTCCCAACGACGAGATGTCTAGAAACTCCATTTTTGTTTGGATGTACCTATGTAGACCCCCACGGTATTTTAGAACCATATGTCTCTCAAATTATCTAATACCCATATTGGTGCACAAGGTATGGAAGGTATTTTTTAGCTCTGACACTATTTGATCCCTCTCGTGACGCATTGTGGTCCATCTCGTCTATTGGTCATCATAGTTTCCAACAAGGTAATATTGTTCCTTGACAATATCCATAAAAGAGTCCCAAGTGGGCTCGGCCCCAAATATTCCGGACTCCTCTGTGGATTTTTTCTCATAGTAAGTTTCCCACCAATGTTTGACATGCGGGACAACCTTCAGGAGATCAAAGGTGATATTTTCCCTATTGGAAAAATTGTGAACACACAAATAACCTTCTAGTATATTTAACCATGTTTTCAAAGAATCTACATTTATCTGACCTTCAAATACGATAATATCAAAATTAAATTTTACCTTGAAGGGGGTAGTGCCTCCAAAGTGGCCGCTTGATGAACACGCATCTGTTGTTGCCGACGGTCGTTGAAGGATTTGGGAGAAAATAGCCACCATATCATTCCTCTGTTGCACAAGGAATTTTGCAAGCAACAACTTGATAGGATCTCCTGCTCCCTCATCTCTCTTTTCTTCCACCATGGGAGGCCGCTTGGGATGGTTTTCATAAATAGAAACTAGCTCGAGAGCCTCTTTATACCCTGACCTCGTTGGGGACATGCACTAAGAAACGACAAGGAGAAGACGTCTCTAATACCACTGATATGGATTATGCTAAGAACGAAATGAAGGAAGAGATATAACAAAGAAACACACATAGATATTGCAAGAAACATATAGATACAATAATACTCATTTTCTATTAATGAATGAAATAGGAAAAAATTGTAAAAATACAGAGTGAAATGAACTCGCTAGAATGGTGGCATCTTATCACTGAGAACATATGTGACAACTACACTCATTTGCAAGAACATGATTAAAATAAGGCTTCCAAAGGCCCTTTTAACATAAATCATAAATGAGAAAACCATAAACATCCAAAACCTTAACTTCAGAAGATGAAACACCAAAAGGTTTGTGGGCCCCAATGGGGGTAGTTGATACATCAACTTCCCGAGGGCGTAACTTTTTCATAGGATCTCTGTTTGGGGCGCTTGGTACCTCGTTGAAAATATCTAGTCAAGGAGTACACATTTTGAACAACCCAATATAATCCTCTAACATCTATTGGGCATTTCCATGTCAAAAAAACATCATTTAGGGCCTCAAAATGACCTCGAAAGTTTGGGACCCAAAAAAACTGTAGAAAAACTGCCAAGATGGAAACTGTATTTTGAGCTAGTGGAATAGGTGGACGGCCACCGATGTCCACTTGGATCAACATTGTGGTATTATAAGAGTATCTTTCCCTTTATCTTCACCTTAGATAATCGTAGTGATTTGGTTTGCTTATCATCACTTGCATGGTCCAAGGTCATAGAATTCTCTTCACAGGTAGGTAGGTCATGTTGTATGACCTCCTTTGCAATTAATTTTTTCTTCTCAAGTTGTGTTGTGCAATTTTCCAAGTATGGAATTTGTCAAAATTGTTTTCAATTTCCATATCATCCACATTTTCAACCTTCGTTTCAGCATGTCCTTCAGATAACTATTCCTTGTCATTATTTAATGACCTTTTCCTTTTAAGGATGATAGGAATAACATGTTCTATTCCTCTCTCAGACTTATTAGGATCTTCGCCACCATCATCCCCACCAAAAGTATCATTCATCTTCTTCTTACATCCATCTCCAAATGAAGTAGAAACTCCATTATGGTGGAAGTTGGGATATTCTTAGCGAAATTCACAATATATCCTCCTCATGTACTGGCTCTAGATTTACCTCTATGCATTCCTTCAAGGTGTCATTTTATAATGGCTTCATGTTTTTTTTTCACCTAAAGAATATTCCTCTTTGATCATTTATTTGATCTAACCAAGGTATGTGTATCCCCTTGCAGGGAAAAAATCATCATCTTACCAGTAGAGTCGGGGTTAGGTGTGAGTGCCTTACCAACATGCTTATATTCAATATTGATATCTTCATTATATTTAACTCCTTCTTCATGTACTTCACACTATGGGAAAATGGGCTAGGGAGAACGCCTATCATGTGTGTTTTTAACACTCCCCTTTGGTCATAACCTATAAAAACATCTTCTTCCTTCCAATCGAAGGAATTCAATCCCCATGGAATCTCAACTAAATGTGATATACTTCCAACAATAGTTCCCACAAAATTAAAGGGCATGGGAAGCAATTTCTTTATTTTCTTTTAATCAAATAAATCACACCACTTAGCATATTTCCTACAAAATTCTATTGAGAAGAAATGATCACATATGAATTTGACAAGAAAATAAGGATTCCCTCGAATCCATACATCTTGATATAGGTGTAATGATTTTCAAAAAAATACTCATCCTTTCTAGTGAAGAAATTATGGGTTTCCATTGTCAAACACTTAGGTTCCTTCCCAGTTAACATATCCCTGAACCTTCCCACAAAAGAATCTTGGATTTTACAAACAATAAATGGGGTCGTATGCCTCCAAATACCTAGGTACTACCATTCTACTAGATCTATATTCATGGTTTATAACTCCTCATGGTATCAATGTTTCAAAACCGTTGCAAAAGACCAAATAAAAAACTAGATAGAAAGTCATATAAAATCTCTTGTTCCCTTTGAAATTGGCCATCTAGTAAGAAATTTTGTTTGGGATAACTTCACCCCAATAAAATACCTTTTCCTTATGCAAGGTATAGTAAAAATACAAAACGTACATGGTCACTTGTGTTCTAGTTTCCTACCTGACTAATCAAGTGAAAAGACACGTTATTTCCTTGTAGGGATTTTCCAACTCATTGATGTTAACTTGATACACCTTAGGAACTTATTGAATGGATTGAGAAAGGAATTTATTTAATATACCAAAACCACTTCCATGTGCATCTAGGAAGACATCAACGCTAAATATATTGAATATTTTAGTTGGCCTTGGAAAGCACATCATTCTTTTAAATGTAGAGGATGCTAAAGGGACATGCGTTTTTTCTTGTTATTTTAACTTCACTAGTTGGTATTGACCTCAAAATTCCTAGCACACTAGTACATGACCTCTCCGACAACTCTAAAACCCAAGATTTGTTCTCCTTCCCCTCTTCCTTGTGCATCATTTGATCTCATTTATGTGTAGTAGACTAGTGAAAATCTATGTTATCTTGAGCCAACAAGTTGATAATCTCTCCAAAATAGGGTTCACCTTGCCTTCTAGGAGACATATTCCCTGTTATTATTCTAGGTACCTCTAATGTAAATCTCAAACACAACCAAATTCTTTATGATCAGATCTCATGTTATGTGCTCAATTTTTTTCATAAAATATTTTGTTGTCATTTTGTTGTCACCATACATCATTTATTAATAACGGTTCATGTCATCATAGAACATGGACATTATTTAATATGCAGGTAGAGATATAAGGCAGGGTGGTGGAATGGATTAACATGCACTTCCACACTCACATTGTAAAAATAAAAACAGGGATGTGGAGACTCGTAGATGTGGAATGATGATATTTTTATGGGATTTCCTTCCATCCCATGCATTTGCATGCTAAAAGCAATGTCAAGTGATAAAGAAGGAAAAAATGGGAATGCAAATGCATCTACAACTCCATGCTTGAAGAAATGTGGATATGTGAAGTGTTGACCAAACAACTCAACACCCTAAAACATATTAATTTGTATCAGAGACGGTGAATTTTGCAGCCTCTTTGTAGAATGAAAGAACCTCTTTGAAACACTATAAGAATTTCACCAGTGACTTTGATTCTTAAAAGGGAAATTTCAGGGAAGCAAAGGATACTTCGAATGCTCCTAATTTAGCATGTATATGTGAAGGCACTTGCCAATCCATTCCACCACCCTACCTTATATCTCTACATTCATCCTAGAAAAGATTCAAATGTACAAGTGGTTGTGATGCAAGGATGCAAAGTGTAGAGATACAAATTTTATAGTGGAATGACATGCTTCATTCATATACATGAAAATATGGTGTGGAGATGTGGGGATACAAGGTGCAGTGCAAGTAATAGGCCTTCCTTCCATCACCCCACCTCTACATGCTAAAATTTATGTTGAGTGCAAAAGAAGGAAAAATGGTGGAGGGGGCATGCAATGAAGAATGGAAAATGTAAACACCTTTGCATTTGCATGTTAGGTGCAATCCAAAAATAAAGAGTGTGGACCAAATGACTCAATTTCCAAAAAAATATTACTCCGCATCAAACAATTAGTCGATTTTGCAACCTCTCTATAGAATGAAATAACCTCTTTGAAACACGTAAATAATTTCACCCATGATTCAGATTCTATAAAGGGAAATTTCAAGGAAGCAAAGGATGCTTGGAATACTCCTAAAAGGATTAAATCTTATCTTGGTAACATAAATATGTGAATTAAATGTCATTAAGAATTTCAAACTTAATTAGTCTTCAATTATGTTTGTGCAATTTGTAGATTCCTTCCTCTAGCATGTTCAAACAAGTTTGCATCATTTCCATATTGATGTCATATTTATTTCTGTTAAAGTAAATATTAGCTTATAATGGTCAATTAGATATCACACTTTGGCATTAATAAAGTCAATTTGACATTAGGTTATTTTATGCTTTTATGTCTTATTTCACTTTATTGCATTTCTCGATCTATCCCGCATTCATAAAGTGGGTTGACTTGACTTGCTTGTAATCCTATATAAGAAATATTTCAGAGATCCACTCTTTCGAGTTATTTTGGTTTCTTTATGTGCTCTATTTTTGTAATATAGTATCAGAGCTCAACTAGAGCCACAGATCATGTGAGAATGTGAAGACCTAGGGACTACTAATGATAGAGATAGATTGAGGGATCACTAGTGTATCACATCAAAGAGCAAAAAGGGTTTCACTGAAACCAGGTATCATTTCATTTTTCTCCCACAACAAAGTCAATATTTTTAAATTGGAACTTAATTTTCAACCACCATACAATCATTTTCAATGATTGTTTTCATCCACCATTCCTAGCTATTGTACAAAACAGTCGTACAATCATACTAAATCCATACAAAATCATACATAATTGATTAGGAAAGTATTGTAAAAAATGATTTACAACCCAAATTAGTCTTATTTCTTAGTTTTATTGATAATATAGATGAATTAGAAGACAAAGAAGCATTTGTTTTCTTATATTGTTGCCCAAATTTGCAGATTGTGAAGTTTTAGTTGTTGATTTTTTATTTTTCAACATATCCAAGGAGAAATTGAGTTTTTTTGTGCTATTTATTAATATATCTAAGTGATTTTGATTTGGTGGTGAGAAGATTTTCCTAGATATACATGATTTCCAGCTAGTGGTGAGCAAATTTTCCTAGATCTAGTGTTTTTCGGTTGTTTGTAGAAAAATTTATTATAAACCTATTCATCATATTACTATATTCTTGGGTTATTTTTAACCTTAACCTATGGAATATTTACCCAACATCATGTTGGAAGGGAGTCAAAGGTTTTTAGGAAAGAACTACAACAAATGGAAGCAGCGGAAAATAAACATTTTTAGTACAGGTGCTTGGCAGATATCATCCTTGGTAAATTTACCCACCATATAATTGCAAGTAGAGACCATGATAATATAATGAGAAAGACAAAGAAGTTGTGATGTTGATTAAGTTTTCTATGACATATGATATGTTTCCAGAGGTCTAAACAAGTAAAACTTCCTCAACAATCTAGAAACATTTGAAAGATTTTCTTGAGACATTGGATAAGGGTAGAGCCTTCTTCCTAAAGAACATGTTGTCTTCAATGATGATGGTTGAACATGCATTCCCTCGGGAGAATTTTCTCAAGATCAAAGATATTCGAGAATATTTGATGGCCATTGGTTGGAATATGGAGGAGGAGACATGGTGATAAGAACATTAAAATTTTTACCACATTCTTATTAGCACTTTATCGAGACCTTGAACATCACTTCTATGAATGTTGACTTGAATTTTGATGATCTTTGCAATAATATATTATAGTAGGATATGTTATCACATGAAGTTGTCATGGGTCATATGTAGTTGTTGTTAAGAGCTAAGTCTACACCTTTTCTCTGTCTCTCTCTTTTATGCATACCTTCCTATAAGTTTTTCCTCTTCTGGTTGATAAAGTTGGTTTCCCTTTTGTTCAATGACCTATTTTTCCTTATTGTCTTCCTTGACTGATTCTTTGCACAATTTTTTTCTATCTTTCTTGAATGATAGATGCATATCATGATTTGGTTCAAATTACCAGTCATATTTTTTTACTTTAATTGAGCTTACAACAGGTCGGTCAAGTATGTTGTATGCACAGGGAAAAACCATGAGCAAAATGCAGCATTCAGAGTAGTCCATTTCGGGCTTGAAATACAAGCAAACTGATAGGTTCAATTTTCAACAATGGATATCCCATGTACAATTCAGATTAATGGATCTCATGCATTCGGAGTTTCAAAGTCGTAGAAGGATTAATGACCAGACAGAAGCCCCAAAGTGTCAAAGTCCCTAAGTCTTGAAGTGACGAGAGACTGCCACGTCAACCAGGAGAAATTCACTTCGGGAGATATTGATGCCCCACGTTCAAAATATCCTGAAGGCCGAAGTCCCGAAGTGATGAGAGACTGCCATGTCAACTGGGAGAAAGTTACTTCATGAGATTTCCATGCTTTACATCCCAAACTCTTGAAGTTATGAAGTCTGAAGTGTCGAAGTGACGAGAGACTACCACGTCAACTGGGAGAAAGTCACTTTGGGAGATATTTATGTGTCGCGTTCAAAATCTCTCAAAGCTCAAAGTCCTAAAGTGACGAGAGACTGCCACATCAACCAGGAGAAAGTTACTTAAGGATATTTCCATGCTCTACATCCCGAAGTGTCGAAGTCCCAAAGTCTCGAAGTGACAAGAGATTGCCACGTCAACCGGAAGAAAGTCGATTCGGGAGATATTCATGCATCGCATTCAAAATCTCCCGAAGCCCGAAGTCTTGAAGTGACATTAGGCTACCATCTTTCTTCGGGCCCTACCACTCCACGAGTGTTTTTCAAATCATCACATGGCACTTATCTGCTGAGGATGCATGGCATTCATTTCAGGACACCACGTTGGATCTGGGATATCATCCTCCAGGAGGTATTCCTTCTTAGCATTCAAAGCTCCTGAACACCAATTTGGCGCCATATCTAAACACGGTTAAAATGATTTTGGAGTTGGCGGATGAATAAACTTGAGCAACACATGGAAACAAAAGCAGGGCGCTCCCAGATCATATATTGCGACAACATCGACGACCACACTTCATTGCGGGGATAGAACATGATCGAACGCTAAAATCCTAGAGAGGCCCCACAATAAAAACCATTGTATAGATAAAGAGGTATGTGGAAGTTGGTGGTGGATTGCGGGGGTTGGAGCGGTGTGGATTCAAACCGCCCTTGAAAAATTATGTAATCACGTGCTTATATAGGGTCCAATCCGAGAGTAGTGTGTAGCAATATAAATTGGGCGCTAAGCCAAATCATCAAAGGAACGTCAAGAGGGGAAGAAGAACATTAGAAGACCACGACCAATATATCACTAGAGGAAAGAGTGAGGAAACTGTGGAGAGGGTTCATTATGTCAAAATGACCCAGATATCTGCTTGTTGAAATAATAAGCCTCATCCTAATCCCAAGGAGAAATCAATTAATGAAAGAAGGACTGGTGGTTGAACAATCGAATACCCCCTTAAATGGAAGCATGGAGGGTCTGGTCGAGGAGACATAAAATTGTCAGCTCGAAGTACCACAGAGAGCAGTTTTTCCTGTAGGCCCAGACTGACCCGAGTTTCCTTCTGACAGAAGGAACAAGATAGGTGGAGAACTTTCCGGAAGGGGAGAAAAGGCATGAAAAAAGAATACATGCAAGGACAGAAAAGAGAAGACACATGACACTAGATAAGAGGCACCCAAGTAGCAAGACATGTCATTCATTTTTGTTAAAGTGGTTTCCAACACGATCCTTGATTTTAGAAGTTTGTTAGATCTGTTAGTATAGATATTAGACTTGTAGCTTTTTGTGGAGAATACTAGGATAGGAAGGCCAGCTCGCACTCCTATTTGTTGTCCACTATTTTGATTATAAATACATCAGATGAATGATATGAGAGGGTTGTATGGTTGATCAGAGTTCCCTTTTTGTAATATTTTGACTAAACATAGATGTTCTCTGGTTATGTATGCGACTTGAGACATTTTCATTAATAGAAGTCAATTTCCTTTCATCATCTTGTTTCCTCTTATTCTGAATTGCTTATGATTGGATGATACATATGAGATGTTGTGGTTGTATTATAATGTATTTTTGATTATAATGTTGCTATGAATATTTTTCAGTGTTTTAAACTTTAAGTTCAAGAGATTCTTGTGACTGAGTTTTTCTTTCACCTAGCTGCTTGAAGGCCTAATGCTTATAGAATACCTATGCACCTTCCTCACTAAGTCTTCCTTCTCTTCACCTTTACCCTTAAAACACTGACTGAAGTTAATCAAAACCTCATTTTCTTATGCATGCTAGCCCATATTTTCGTGTTAAAACATTATTATGCCAAGTTTTGTCCATTTGAACTTTAATTTTTTATTTACATTCACAAACCTTTTGATGGGTACTGGGCTTATCCTTTTGCAATATGAGGGTTATTCTCAGTGATAACATTCTTGGCACCATTTTCGGGGAACAAATTGAAGACATTTCCCTGGGAATGAACGACAAAGAAATATTGATTTTGAAGGTGCATTAGAAATCAGTACATTAAATATTGCAGCTTGCACCTGGCGACTCCATTGTTTCAGTTGCGTCTCCCAAAGGTAGACACACTAGGTCTACTCCACATCTACCTCTGGCAACACTTAAAGCTAACTCAGAGAAGATTATCAAGAAAGGAAAGGCTTCTCAAGAAGGCTTTTCAGCTACTGTACCAGGTACTTCTGGTCATTTACATGATTCTACTTTTAAAACTCCAATAGCCATATCCAATTCTCCTCTTTTACCTTCTGCCGAAGTTTCTAAAAGTTTGGATTTTGAAAATTTTCTTGTTGAATACTCTTCTTTTAGCCCAAAATTGAAAGAAGAAAATTTTGAAACCCTTTCTTCTCCTGATGTTGTAATTTGGTTCAGACTTGAGAGTCTTGAAGATTTTCCTACTTTGGGCCTTCCTACTCCTCCTCCTATCAAAGTTGTTGTGACTAAAGAAGAGGAAACCTCTTTTCCATTGGACCCTATACCATCTTACTCCAAGACTCAAATTGTTCCTCTGAAAACTGAAACCTCTCCATCCAAGCTTCCTCTTTCTCCAAAAATCCAAGCTACATTTGTATATGTCAAAACTCCATCTCCCCCTTGTTTTCCTACAGTTCACAACCCAATGGCAGGTGCTAATATTCCTAGAAATAATATGGATGCCATAGTGGTTTCTAGGTATGCCCCTCTTATTTTACCTCATCCTATGAATTCTCTCCCAGTTGGAGACTACCTTAATTACATGACCAAATTCATAGGGGAGGAAGACATAACTACAAAAGAACACCTTGCATCTTTTTATAGTTATGAATATAATATTAACATTAAGAATGAAAATGTATGGATGAGGGTATTTGCATAGATCCTTGATGGTGAGGCTAGAAAATGGTTTAGGGGTTTGACTCTTGGATATATTGCTGGTATTGAAGATTTGGTAGATGTTTTATTGAGGCATTGAGGGGATAAAAAGGATTTCCTTTATTATATTACATAATTTGGATCAATTAAGAGGAAAGAGGGGGAATCTGTTTCAGACTTCTCAAAAATATTTAATAAAATGTACAACAAGATTCCCACTGAAATAAATCTCCATAAACCTCTACCAAGATTACCCATGTCAGTGATTTTGACCCTTAGGTTTGCCTCTTGTTGAGAGAAAGAAGATATACCTCTCTAGCTTATATGCAAGATCTAGATTTGGAAGTAGAATATAACATATTGGTAGATGAAAAACTTAGGGGAAAATTTGATAGAGACAGAAGTAAATGTAGGGTTGAAGCTTCAACCTCATAATCCTCTATTGTCCACCCTCAAGTTGACAAACTTACAAAATTTGTAAAATCACTTTCTACTAAAATGGAGAAGTTGAAACTTGAAGGAAAACAAAACTATAGGAACACACAAAATGTTGATTATAGAGGTAATTTCAGAAAACCAAATAATGCCCCTCAAGTCCTTCAAAGAGATTAAATAAATAGGGATGATCAAAAAGTCCAAGCCCCTCTCCAAAATAACCTTGTTGTCGATGAAGAAGGAGAGGATGAAGAAAATGATCCTGAAATCCATTGTCTTGGTGACACCTCTTCATCTCCTCATTTAACCCAATCTGCATATGAATAGTCTCTCATGGATAGTCAATTAAATGAATTGAGTAAAGGGGAAAAAACAAATGACAATCCAAGTAAATACAACTTAAGGTCAAAAAATAAAGAGGGAAATACTGACACTTCTGATCATCCCACTAAAATAGAAAATTCTGCTAAGGCTATGGTATCTAGAAGCAAAGAAATAGATGCACAAAACCCCCAGGCATTGGTTAAGATCCCTACCCTAGAATTTAAGGAGATTCTAAAATCTCCATCCTCTTTTAGCTTTGAGAGTGAGATTCAAAAAATTAAAATCCATGTACCTTTTTTTGGAGATGATTAAGAATGAGGAATTCAAAAGATATCTTTCCAAAATGCTGTATCCTGAGCCTTCCTATAATTCCATAGATTCAATCAACCTTCAAGATGAAAAACCAACAGTCATCCTAGGACCTTTGGTAGAGGATAGGGATGACTCTTCCCCCCCTTTCTACACATCATTAAAAATTCATGATAAAGTATTGCACAACTGCTTGATGGACTCAGGGGCATCTCATAACCTCATGCCTAAAAATGTCATGGATGAGCTTGGGTTGGAAATTACAAAAAACTACCATGAACTATACTCATTTGATTATAGGAAGGTGAAGTGTCTTTGGGTTATTAAAGACCTGGTTGTTACCCTGTTCCAATTGCAAATGAAAAGTGTGGTCATGGATATTGTGGTGGTCAATGTCCCCTATAAGTTTGGGATGCTCTTGTCAAGATCTTGGATCAAAATAACAAGGGGAACTTTGAAGATGGAACTTTCATATACCACCATTCCTGTGTTTGGAGGAGAACATAGAAGGATTTATAGGGAGGCACAACTAGCCTACATCATCAGTGATGAAGCAAATCCTACCAACCACCCTATTTTTTCACTTGATACTGATTTAGGATCTAGTATATTACAACTCACTAATGCTCCTCAACCACCTATTGAAATCATAAAACATTCCATCACCTCTTGTGAAGATCCTCCTTCTAATACCTCTGTTTGGAAGATGTTTTTTGATGGAGCCTCTTCTAAGGAGGGTGTTGGTGCTGGGGTAGTCTTTTTTTCCCCTACCCAGGAGACCATATCTTTTTCTTACAAGCGTGAATTTGAAACTAAAAACATTGTGGCAGAATATGAGGCTCTTGTTTTGGTTATGAGGGCTGTAAAAGACATGAGGATTGAAGAGTTAGCAGTTTTTGGAGATGCTGCATTAATTGTTCATCAAGTTAAAAATATGTATCAAGATAAACACCCCATGTTAAGGACTTACAAAAATGAAGTTTGGGATCTTGTTGATAGTTTCTTCTTATCTTTTAATATCTCATTTGTTCTAAGAGAGGAGAACACTATGGCAGATTCCTTGGCTGTTTCAGCAAGTAATTTCATAGTTACTTTCCCCCCTAAACTCAAATATGATGTGGAAGTGAAGTATAGACCCTCTATACCTGACAATGTTAAACATTGGAAGGTTTTTGAGGATGATCTTGAGAGAAAAATATTTCTTGAGACTCTGGATGAGTTTTCCGCCTTACATATTGATCAAGATCATGATACTGAAAAAAGCCCCCATGATGATATTTTTCTAAATAAAATTGTTGACCATCATATTGTTCAGTTGCCCAGTAACCATATTCCAAAAGGAATATTCCCCTTGGAGAGATTGTTTGATATAAATGATGTTGGTGTAAAGTTTAGAGGTTCAACTGAAAATGCTGAGGTGACTGAATGAAATTTAGGTATAGAGGAGGATCCAAAGTATGTTAAGTTGTCTAGTAGCTTGTCAAAGGAACAAAGGGCTGAGTATGTTAAGATTTTAAATAATTTTGTTGATGTGTTTGCCTGGAAATATGAATATTTAATAACATATGACACAAACATCATTGAACATAAGATCCCTTTGAAAGAGGAGACCAAGCCTTTTAGGTAAAAACTCAGACAAATAAATCCCATGATGCTGACTATTATGGAAAAAGAAGTGAAGAAGCTATTAGATGCCAAAATTATCATTCCTTTGAGATACTCTAAGTGGATGGCTAACTTGGTCCCTGTGAGGAAGAAAAATGGGGAAATTAGACTATGTGTTTATTTCAGGAATTTGAATAGAAGCTCCAACGAAGATAATTACCCCTTGCCAAAGATGGAGCACATTTTGCAGTGAGTCACTGGTTCATATAGGATGTCTATGATTGATGGCTTTTCTGGCTACAATGATATCTCTATCTTGCTTGAAGATAGAGAGAAGACAACCTTTACTACTCCTTCGAGCACATTCATGTATGCTAAAATTCCCTTTGGATTCATGAATGCAGGAGAAAACTTTCAATGAGCAATGAACATTGCCTTCATTGGGTAGAAGGACAAGTTTGTAGTCATCTATCTAGATGACATTATAGTATTCTCAAAATCTGATAAAGAGCATTATCATCATTTGAAAATGATTTTCCTGAAGTGCATAAAGTTTGGTCTCTCTCTCAATCCTAAGAAGACATTGTTTGCTATGAAGGAAGCTAAGTTATTGGGACACACTGTATCAACAAAAGGGGTAAGAATTGATCCAAGCAAAGTAGCGGCCATTCATACCTTATCTTTTCCTAGATCCAAGAAAGAAATTTAGTCTTTCTTGGGAAAAATCAATTTTCTAAGAAGGTTCATTTCTAAATTTGTTGAATTAGTGAAGTACATTAAAACCATTCCTAGGAAAGGAAATGAGGTGAAATGGACTACTGAGGCTCGAGAATCTTTTGATCAGATAAAAAAGGCCTTGACTGAAGCACCTATGCTCATCAACCCTGACTACTCCAAGGAGTTTAAGATATTTTCCTTTGCTTCATTTGACACATTGGTTATTGTTTTGCTGCAGAAAAATACAGAGGGGTTAGAGTAACCTATTTCCTTTTTCAGTAGAGCATTGAGGGATGCATAAATGAGATATGATATCATGGAAAAGAAGGCTTATGCTTTGGTCAAATCCATCAAGGATTTCAGATTATATGTTCTACATTCAAATATTTTTGCATATGTCCCTTCAGCCTTAGTGAAAGAGATACTTATCCAACTTGACATAGATGGGAAGAGGAGCAAATGGATTGCTAAAATTCTGGAATTTGACCTTGAAATGAAGCCCACTAAACTAGTGAAAGTCCAAGTTTTATCCAGGTTACTGGCTGAATCAAATTGCAAAGATTTAGGGGTTAATTTCATGAACACAAAGTCAAAAAATCAAAAAGCTGAGTTTGCTAATAAAATCTCTCATGTCAGCCCAAATTTGACAGAATGCACTTGGTATAAAGACATCATATATTTTTTGTAGAAGTTGTAGCCTCTTGATGGTTTGGACAAGAACAAGGTGAGAGCTTTGAAGCTTAAACAAATCAGATATTGTCTCATTGATCATGTCTTGTATTGGAAAGATCCTCTAGGAGTTCTTTTGAGATGTTTAGATCCACAAGAAGCTCAAAGGGCCATGACTAACTTTCATGACAACTTATGTGGGGGCCATCATTTTTGGAGAACCATAGCCGATACGTTCCTCAGAGATGGGTATTTATGGCCTATTCTTTTTACTGATGTTTGTGCAAAGATTAGAGCTTGTGTCAAATTCCAAAAGTTTTCTAGAAAGAAGCAACTCAAATATTTTCCTTTGAAGCCTGTGGTGGTTTCTGGACCTTTTCAATAGTGAGGTCTTGAATTCATTGAGGAAATCCATACAACTTCAAGTGGTCAGCATAGGTGCATTTTGACTACCACTGATTACTTTACCAAGTGGATAGAAGCCATTCCTACAAGGAATGCCTCCCACAACGTAATCATTAGTTTTCTTGAGGATATCATGTCAAGATTTGGTTGTCCAAGCATGATTGTTACTAACAATGTTACCTCCTTCAAAGATGAACCATTGATAAAGTTTTGTGATCAGTATGGGATTACATTAGTCCATTCTACTCCTTACTACCCCCAAGGAAATGGTTTGGCAGATTCCTCTAACTAAAGCCTCATAAATATCATCAAGAAATTGTTAGAAGACAACAAGAAAGCATGGGACTCAAAGATGAAATTTTCCTTATGGGATGATAGAGTTACAACAATGAGGTCACTTGGTTTTCTCCTTTCCATATTGTATATGGGGTTGAGTCTATCTTTCCTACTCAGCTTGCCTTGCCTGTGGAAAAATTCCTCCAAGACTACCAAGGAGAACCTGATGATATGGTCAAAAGGATACAACAGCTAGTAGAAGTACAACATAATAGGGAGTAACTACTTGAACAAGCATAGGACCATCAACAGAAGATCAAGCAAGCCTTTGACAAGAAGGTAAGCAAAGAAGATTTCCAGTTGGGAGATCTAGTGCTCAAGTGGGATGCACCCAAGCAAGACAAAGAAAAACATGGTAAATTCGAAACCTTGTGGATTGGTCCTTTCAAGATTTATGAGGTATTTTAAAATAACACTTATAAATTGCAGAACTTGGAGGATTCTGAAGTTTTTGGTGGCCCTGTCAATGGGCACTTTTTGAAAAAATATTTTTCTTAAGCCATGATTAGGTTTCAATTCATTGTAAATATCAATTTTTATTTTTATTTTTGTATGAATAGGTGACCCCATAGCCCTAGGATAAGACAACAAAATTGCTTGTTCTTGGCATCTCACAGGGAGCATGCCATACCTTGTGGAGCCAATGTTATCACATGAAGTTGGCATGGGTCATATGTAGTTTTTGTTAAGACCTAAGTCTACACCTTTGCCATGTCTCTCTCTTTTCTGCATACCTTCCTATAATTTTTCCTCTTCTAGTTGATAAAGTTGGTTTCCCTTTTATTCAATGACATGTTTTTCCTTATTGTCTTTCTTGAATGATTCTTTGCACAAAGTTTTTCTGTCTTCCTTGAAGGATAAACACATATCGTGATTTGGTTCGAATTACTAGTCATCTTGTTTTCCTTTAATTGAGCTTACAACAGGCCGATCAAGTATGTTGTATGCACATGAAAAAACCATGAGAAAAATGCAGCGTTCAGAGAAATCCATTTGGGGCTTGAAATATAAGCAAACAAATAGGTTCAATTTTCAACGGTGGAGATCCCATGTACAGTTTAGATTAACGACTCTCGTTCATTCAGAGTTTCAAAGTCACACAAGGATTAACGACCATATAAAAGCCTCGAAGTGTTGAAGTCTCGAAGTCCCGAAGTGACGAGAGACTGCCACGTCAACCGAGAGAAAGTCACTTCGGGAGATATTCTTGCCCCACGTTCAAAATCTCTCGAAGCCTGAAGTCCCGAAGTGATGAGAGACTGCCACGTCAGCTGGGAGAAAGTTACTTCGAGATATTTCCATGCTTTTCATCCTGAAATCCTAAAGTCCCGAAGTTCGAAGTGCCTAAGTGATGAGAGACTTCCACATCAATCGGGAGAAAGTCACTTCGGAAGATATTCATGTGTCACGTTCAAAAGATCTCGAAGCCCGAAGTCCCGAAGTGACGAGAGACTACCACGTCAACTGAGAGAAAGTTACTTCAAGATATTTCCATGCTCTACATCTCGAAGCCCCAAAGTGTCGAAGTCCTGAAGTCTCGAAGTGACGAGAGACTGCCATTTCAACTAGGAGAAAGTTTCTTCGGGAGATATTCATGCGTCACATTCAAAATATCCCTAAGCCTGAAGTCTCGAAGTGATGTCAGGATTTCACGTCGCTTCGGGCCCTACCACTCCACGGGTGTTTTTAAACTCAGCACATGGCACTTATCCGCCAAGGACACATGGAATTCATTTCAAGTCACCAATTTGGATCTGGGATATCATCCTCCGTGAGGTATTCCTGATCAACATTCAAATCTCTTGAACGCCAATTTTCCACCATCTCTAAACATCATTAAAAGGATTCTGGAGTTGGCAAACGGATAAACTTGAGCAACGTGTGGAAACAAAAGCATGGCATTCCCAGATCGCAGATTGCGACAAGATCGACAACCACACTTCAATGTGGGGATAGAACATGCTCGAACGTTAAAATCCTAGAGTGATCCCGCAATCAAAACCATGGTATAGATAAAGAGGTACGTGGAAGTTGGTGGTGGATTGCAGGGGTTAGAGCGGTGTGGATCCAACCGCCCTTGTCAACTTCCGCAATCACGTGCTTATATAGGGTCCAATCCAAGAGTAGCATGTGGAAACATAAACTGGGAGTTAAGAAAAATCATCAAAGGAACGCCACAAGGAGAAGCAGAACGTTAGCATACCGTGACCAGTCTATCACTAGAGGAAAGAGTGAGGAAACTTTGGAGAGGGTTCATTATGTCAAAATAACCCAGATCTCTCCTTGCGAAAATAATAAGCCTCATCCTGATCCCAACGAGAAATCAATTAATGAAAGAAGGATTGGTGATTGAACAATCGACTACCCCCTTAATGGAAGCATGGAGGGTCTGGTCGAGGAGACAAAAAACTGTCAGCCCGAAGTACCATAGAGGGCATTTTTTCCTGTAGGCCCAGACTAGCCTGAATTTACTTCTGACAGAAGGAACAAGATAGGTGGAGAACCTTCCAGAAGGGGAGAAAAGGCATGCAAAAAGAATACACGCGAGGACAAACAAGAGAAGAAACATGGCACTGGAGAAGAGGCGCCCAAGCAGCAAGACATGTCATTCATTTTTGTTAGAGTGGTTGTCAACATGCTCCTTGATTTTAGCAGTTTGTTAGATCTGTTGGTACAGATGTTAGACTTGTATCTTTTTGTGGAGAATGCTAGGATATGAAGGCCATCTCACACTCCTAGATGTTGTCTACTATTTTGATTATAAATACATCAAATGAATGATATGAGAGTGTCGAATGGTTGAGAAGAGCTCCCTTTTTGTAATATTTTGACTAAACAAAGTTGTTCTCCAGTTATGTAAAGACTTGAGACATTTTCATTAATAGAAGTCAGTTTCCTTTCATCATCTTGTTTCCCCTTATTCTGAAATGCTCATGATTGGATGATCCATATGAGATGTTGTTGTTGTATTATAATGGATGTTTGATTATAATGTTGCTATGAATGTTTTTCATTGTTTTAAACTTTAAGTTCAAGAGGTTCTTGTGACTGAGTTTTTCTTTCACCTAGCTGCTTGAAGGCCTAATGCTTATAGAAGGCCTATCCACCTTCCTCACTAATTCTTCCTTTTATTCACCTTTACCCTTAAACCACTAACTAAAGTTAATCAAAACCTCATTTTCTTATGCATGCTAGCCCAGATTTCCGTGTTAAAACATTCTTGTGTTGAGTTTTGTCCATTTGACCTTTAATCTTTTATTTACATTCAAAAACCTTTTGATGGGGTACTGGGCTTATCCTTTTACAATCTGAGGGTGATTCTCAGTGCTAACATGATAGATGGAAGAATCAATTCGGTAGTAGCAGTGAGACAAAGGATTCTAAATAGGCCTTTGTTGCCATATTAAAGAGCAAAGTAAAATGGGACAAGAAGAAAACACATAGCAACAATGAGGATGCCACTAAGGATCAAAACACCATCAAATTCCATTATTGTGTAAAGGAGGGCCATATGAATAAGCACTTAAAAAAGGGTTGGATTACTAGAAAACCAACCAAGGAGGGCTTCAATAGCAATATCCTATCACAAAGAATACATAAGAGGAGTCATCATTCTATTCATTTATGGCCAAAACACAACCAAATCATCCTAGGTCATTTGATTGGTTCATCAATTCAGATGCATCATGTCCTTTCACCAATAGGAAAGACTAGTTCATAGATTACATGCCTTATTCTTCCAAGGATTTAGATATCTTTGGTGGTGGAGAGGAGTATACAATTGTTGGAAAAGGAAATGTTCAAATTTCCTTTAGAGGAAAAATGCTAATCTTTCTTAATGTATACTACGTGCCAAGTATGGAGCTTAATATGCTTCTAGTTAGTTAGATTATGCCACACAACCCCCAACTAGATATCAACTTTAGCAATCACAAGTGCTACATAGTTGTAAAGGAAACCAAAAACACTCTTGATCTTGGTATCAAGAACCACATATTGTTTAGACTTGTGGATATTGGATAGTTCATAGAGAATTCACTAGCATCCAAGAGTGCATCAAATATCAAAACATTATGGCATCAGAGGCATGGGAATCTCAACTTGAACTACCTCTCTCAATTAGCACAAGAGAATATAGTATATGGAATTCTGGACATTCAACAACATATCCAAGGAGTTTGCAGAGCTTGTTATGCAAGGAAGCAACACAAATCACCATTTGATGAAGGACAAGCATGTAGAGCACATAGATTCCTTCAACTCGTTCTTGTAAACACTGCTGGACCAATGAAAATGGAATCAATCATCGATTCCAGGTATTTCCTTTTGTTTGTTGATGATTATAGTAGGAAAATGTGGGTGTATTTTTTGAAACTAAAATTTTCTGAAGTGTTCAATGAATTTCAAAAGTTCAAATCCTTAATAGAAAAAGAGTTAGGTTTTCACATTACCTCTCTTAGGTATGATAATGGTGGTGAATTATGTTCCAAAGAAATCAATAACATTTTTTCTAAACATGGGATCAAAATAAAGTTCACTACACCTTACACTCCACAAAAAAAATGGAGTGGTTGAAGGTTGAACCACACTATCACAAATATGGCCATGTGTATGATGCATAAAAAGTTTGTTCCAAACAAGTTTTTGGTTGAGACAATGTTCACAATAATATACTTTCTAAATAGATATCCAATGATGGTGGTGAAGCAGAAGACTCCAAAGGAAGCATAGTATAGAAGGAAGCCCAAATTCAACAATCTTAAAGTATTTGGGTCTATTACCTACACTTGGATACCAAATGAAAAGCGAGCCAAGTTAGATCCAAAGAGAAAAAAGATGAGTTTCACAAGGTACAACGACAATCATAAAGCCTACAGGTTAGTTGATATTGACACCGAAGGTGAGATCTAATAGATATTTTTTTGTTGATGAGGAATATGGAACTTTCCACACCTCTCTTGAATTCAAAATTACCAAGCAACCAATGGTGGCTAAGGATTTAGGTGTCAAGATTCTGGAAGCTCCACCTAAAGGGGGGAAGATTCTGAGCATAAGGATTCTTCTAGGCTGATAATTTTTATGCATATATTCAAAATTAGCATTTGGATGACACATATATAGGTAAGGATGAAGATAATCCCAAGAAGACACCCAATTGGTGGCACAATAACATTGGATATGTTTGGATAGATGAAATGATCAAGGGATAACCATCGAAAGGAAAGAGAAAACATAAACTAAACACAATCAACTTTTCTCTAATGGATATTGTTCAGGAAATCTATAAGCCACATTTGTTTGAGGAGACGAAAGGGATAATTGAATGGGATAATGGCATGGTAGATGAACATGAGAGTTTGATGAAAAATCAAACTTGGGGCCTCATATCTCTTCTACCGAGGAAGAAATCCATTGGATGCAAATGGGTGTACAAGTTCAAGTACAAGGCACATGGTACACTTGAAAAGTACAAAGAAAGATTGGTTTCAAGAGGGCTCTCTCAGCGAGAAGGCATTGAATATGGGGATAATTTTTTTCCTACACCAAATATGAGCACCATCTGACTTGTTCTAGCCATGGCAACACAATTTGGTTGGAAGGTCCATCAAATGGATGCGAGGAGTGCCTTCCCCAATGGATAATTGTAGGAAGAGGTATATATGTATCAACCACGTGGTTTTTAGGTTTTAAGGAAGGAGCATATGGTCTACAAACTAAAGAAGCCTCTATATGGTCTGAAGCAAGAACCCAGGGCATGGTGCATCAAGATTGACAGATACTTGGATGAACAGGGGTTCCAACAGAGTCCTTTAGATTCCAATATGTATGCCAAAAGAGTTGGTAATGATATGATCTTTCTTTTCATATAAGTAGATGATATCATTATCATAGATAGTGAGGAAAGTGTTGTACAATAGATCAAATCCAATATTAGCAAAACTTTTGACATTACTAATCTAGGCCTCCTACACTACTGATAGGTGTAGAAGTTTAGCTAACAAGTAGCATTGTTTTTGTCTCACAAAAAAAATATGATAGGAGTTTACTTGATAGGTTCAAAATGACATATTGCAAAATCTTGTATACACCTATGGAAAAAGGGATGAAACTTTCAAACAAGACTGACTCTAAGGTAGTTAATGAGTTAGTATACAAGCAACTAGTTGGTAGTGCTACCCCCCTCTCTCACCTAGGAGTAACTAGAGGAGATCATGTCTTATGGACAAAAATGAAGATATTGATCCTAGAGATGATCATCATCATTCTCCACAATATCCCCTCATATGCCTCCCCCCTCATCTAGATCATCTCATTGCACTTGATCTACATGGTCCATTGGATGATGGTGGTCCAACACACATGAGGTACACTAGTCATTGTTTCAGATGAAGTGTCACATTTAATGAATTAGGAATTTAGGTGACGATCATGGGTTGAAGTCAGATAATAGATCATAAGATTGGAAGTTATGATTTTTTCCTTATTTCACCTTGGTGGCCATCATTTGTGTCCTATTCCAGTGTCGTCACTCTTGGGGAACATGGGTACTAATAGGAGGCATTGATAGGGGTAATGTGTCGCTCCCTTTCATACTTAACATTTTTCATCTTGGGGTCTTTTATAGTGTACTATATTTTGGTAAGGGATCTTACATGTACACCAAAAAGGCTCATGGTTCATTCTCCTATGAGAAGAAGGGATAGAATGCCAAGGTTGATGCAACTGCTAGACAAAATGAATAAAAGGGAAAACATGATATAAAAGAAAGAAAAAATATGGGATAATGAATGACCAAGTCAAAACCCAAAGGTCATCTTGAGCTCTACCCCCCCACTATGAGGCAATCACCCATAGTCCTAATGCACTGAATTCATATCAATTACAAGGACTTACTACTAGTAAGAAAAAAATAATGAATGCTTGAAACCTGAAAAGGGGACTTGAAAAAGAAATAAAAGAATATAAAAAGGTAAGAAAGGGGTTTTTAGTACACATACTACTGAGGAAAGGGTATCTCAATAAAAAATTGTTCCCTCTACAAAGGCACTCATGGAGATGGACGAATCATGATACCTTGCATGCCAATGACTCCATCACCATAAAGTAAACCCCATGCCACTTCATTCACTATAATTAGACTTTGATGGGTTTTTTGGAAACTATCCCTCTACCTGGGTACTGGAACACTTAATAGGGTCTTTAGATGGCCCTCCCATACCTAAACTTGGAAAATTGCATGAAGTCTTGAGCTAATGTAAATTTTCAAGAAGATGCCTAATGTGAATTGCTTACATGGATTTTGTATTATGTGGTGGCTTAATTTGTATGAGTCTAATGGATATTGTATATTGTAGTTGTTTTTCTTACTTGATTCTATCGGATTTGCTTGATCATGATGCACATTGACATGGTCCTTTGGAGGATGATTTCATGATTACACCTAGGAAATTTTGGATTATACAGAGAGCATTACACATTTTGATGTTTGGACATAGCCCAGGGAACCTCCCCACACCTCCTAGACCTTGGACATTGGACAAACAACCTTGTATATTGCATATTTAGCATGATGTACCATTCAGAATGCAGAAAGCCCCACAAATCATCCTTGATCATATTATGGTTTGATTGCATTATGTTGCACTTGGAGATGATGTCACACATCTTTGTAGAGGTTATGGAGCCCTCTTAACCTATGATGTCATGCCCTAGCCCTTGGATGTTGCATTTGTGATGATGACATCATGCTTGGATGCCTGTTGAGCCAACCTCACATGGGAATATCCCTCATAATGATGAGTTGGCACTTGATGGTGATGGGACATGACCCTTGGGGTGATATAAATGACCCTTGGGGTGAGATACATGACCCTTGATGATTCTTGCACCTTTTCATAGAGTGACATGGCCTTTAGAGGCACCTTTAGAGAATGACATCATAGACTTTGGAGGATCTCACTACACATGTGTCACTTTTTTAGGAGACATTTTGATGTATGTTCATGTTATCTTCGTGTTGGAGGCTATTTTGGGGGTTATCCTTAACCTATCCACCTGGTATCATGGATGTTTTATGTTTTAAGGGGATTTTGAGGGTTAAAACGGTAGGGTTGCCTCATATAAGAAGGATAGTGCTCCTCATTTGCAA
>ML798420.1:79616-121352 GCA_009831015.1 Picea engelmannii
ACACACACACACACACACACACACACACACACACACACACACACACACACACACACACACACACACACACACACACTTGTGGATAACCATTACTACTTGTATTCTTATCTTCTTGTTCATCATGGAGTACTTATGCACACTTTTGGAGGAGTAATCTTGTGGATTCTTTGTCTTGTTTTGGTGGATGTTTCATAAAACTAGGGTTTTCTTATGCATAGAAACTTGGTATAGTAAGTGTTATTTCCAAGTGGTTATCTTTATTCATGGTATTTTAGGTGGATTCTCTATCAAATGGTTGATAAGTTACATGATATCTTGTTTCCTTGAATAATTTTGTTAAAAACCTTAAGGAAAGAATGTGATTGTTCATCCCCTTCCCTTATTTATCCATCTAAATTTTGTTGAAGCATTTAAGGTCAAGTTATGGGTTGTGAATTTACATCCCCCTAACCTTGTTTTTATTGATTGGAATCTAGGGTTTATGATTGTATAAATTCTAGGGTTTGACCTAGTTCCACTTGATATCTTGCTAGACGCTCTAGAAGAAATAGGATGACACCTAGGGTTTATGATTATATAAACTCTAGGGTATTCTTCCTAGAAGGTTAAGCCTAGGCTTATGATTGTATAATCCTAGGGTTTTTATCTTCAAGTATTCTCTTTCTTTTAGCCTCCATGTAAAGTGTTTCACTGACTCCATATGCCCAAAGACTTAAGAGGGCACTAATATTTCTCTTGTTTCAAGTGATATAAAACCCTAGTTTAGCTTACTCTTTCCTAACCACTTGGTGATAGACTTAGGATTTTACATTGCATTTCATTCCTCATAATCTATATCTTAACGCCTTGCATCTTAGCTTAGGCTAATCCTCTAACATTATCATTCCTGGATTAATTGCATTTTCATCCATTAGGGTTTCATCATATTGCATTCATCTAACATAGTTTAATATTGTTTCTTTCAAGCAATCATTAGCCCATGGTTTGATAATATTTTACTTAATATTTAGCATATATTCCATTGTATTCTTGCTAATTTAAGACTGATTTACTATTGTTGTTATAAACTTGTCATTGTTGAAGTATACTATCTATTATTTCAAGTTTTATTGCAACAATTACTTTTCTTTTTGATAGCTAGTGTATCAACTTTTTTTCTCTTTTATTTTAGCTAGTTTTTGGGGCATTTAATTTGTTTTTATACATATTTGTCTTAGCCACACTCCTCACACATGCACAATTAACTTTCTTTTTCTAATTCCCCTTGACCTTGCCCTTAACATTGACCTAGCTAATCAAGAAACCAAGATAGGGGGTTGTAGACTTGCTTATATTGTTGTAGGATCCCTTAAGGTTTCTCATGAAGCCTCCCTTGTGTTGTATCTTTATATTTCACTAAAATGAGAGAATTAATTTCTTAAGTGACAATTGCAATTACTTCCATATGTTACACCAGTCAATCACCTTGTGAAGGCTTTGCATAGTGCTAGATTTTGTGATAACATTTTGGTGTTGTTGTCGGGGAGAACTGAGTCATTTTTGTCGAAATCTAAAGTATATGCTTCAACAAACTTTGGTGAGCTTACTTCAAATCCTTCTTTAAATAGATTTCCTAGAGACTCCATTGAGGGAGAATCTTCTTCATTATGCACATCTGGATGAGCCTTGTATAACAATATCATAGGGAAACTCCACAAAGCCCAAGTGTTCAAAACACTAATCAAGAACCTAATAGAAGGTTTGAAAATCCTACCAAGGTCTACCAAAGAATACCTCCTCATAATTCTCCTTTAAAGAGATCAGACTTCATTTATCTCCAATGGATCAACAACCACGGGTCACCAATGCCTTAAACCCTTTATATATGTCCATAATCCAAAGATACACTTGTGCTATTCCTCAAAGGTTTCGATAAGTGGTTTCCTAAATTCTATGGTAATAATGTCATTAATTTTGAAGAAAATTTAGATAACTTTTGGGAATCCTTTTAGAATAACCCACTTAATAATGATGATGAAGATGTGATTATGAAGCCTTTTGTCGCTTGTTTGCTTGATGATTCTAGGAAATGGTATAATATCCTTCCTGATAAGACTATTAAAACTTGGGACGCTTCCATGATGTTTTTATTAAAATACAGAGTACTAAGAGGGATCCCATAATTTTAATGATACAATTTAATGAGACAAAGAATAAAGAGAATGAATCGGTAAAATATTTTGATACTAGATTTGAAAATTTAATTAAACAAATCGATGATAACATTATCCCAAAGGATGGTGTTATTATTATCATATATACATATTCCCCTTTGACGGGAAATTTGGATTCATGCTTAGGGACAAGGCCCCAAAGACCCTTGTAGAAGCACAAGACAAATCCGCTAAGATTGAGGAAAAACTTTTGGTCTCCAAAGTTGAACCTTTTCATGCTCATCATGCTAAAACTGAGATCAAGCCTAGGACTTTGAACAATGTTGAACCTATTCAAGATATTATGATCCTCAAAAATAAAAAGCTTGAAAAAATGACCATTGAATTTACACAAAATCATAATATTCTTATGAGTAGGATGACTAACATAGAAAGGGATCAACAATGATAATAGGCAACAAAGAGGAAATCTAGGATGAAAGCCTAGAACCCCTAATGAACAAAGACTTCGTAACACCCTAGCACCTACTGATATGGTTAATCAAGAAATCGTTCCTTGGTGTTTTCATTGTAATGATTCTCATTGGGAACATGAATTTCCTAGAATTCATGGTGAGGATTGTTATAGAAGGATTTGTACTTCTGCAAATCCCTCCACAAGATGCCAATATTGTATAACAACTAGAAGTACTTGTCATTGTCACCTAGGAAAATACTTCCCTCATTTTAGTGAAGGAAAGAGATCCAACACAAGGGAGGCTTCCCTAGTGGAATCAAGGGATCCTATAGAAAGATAAAGGTAAGTCTATGGCCCCCTATATTGGTCACTCAATGAGATGGTATAGATATATAAAAGTGGGGAGGTTGGAATTAGTTATACAAGGTAATCGGTTGACCCGTGTGAAATAATAAAAATGTATTCCAATGCATATAATGATCAATTACCAAGTTATATCACATACCAATCACCTCTAGATGTTAGATATCAAGTAAAACTAATTTTTGTTTTTAAAACATTGGCAATAAACCAATGTATATCAATAATAAGTATTTTGCAACAATACCAATAAATTAGTCCAGGAAAATTGGCAATTGTTGTTAAGAGGAAAATATCTCTATGGCTAGGTCAAACCACAATAGACAGAAATGACTGCAGAAATCAACTCTCTTCTCAAGTATGTTATGTAAAAAAATATGATAGAAAGACAACATAAAATTCCTACCTCGTCTAGACATTCGATGGAGTCCACCATTGAGCACTTGACCCAAAGCAATATACCTGCAACTAGTCCTCAACAACCAAGCATATGGTGATAATAAATGATGTTAGCACATTAAATAACATAATCCATTAATAAACATGACAAATACACCCATGGAATAATAATTCAAATATTTGCAAGATATCAATTGGATGGGAAAAGAGTATTTCTATTAATATATGATCAGCAGAAGTGAAAATGTTACAGACTTCCATGTCGGGACAGTTTGGAACCGAGAAACTAAGTTCTTTCTAGTTGGGCCTCCACCACTTCAATCCTCCACCAAAGGAAAGCTCATAAAAGAGAAACAATGAGGTTCTTAATCAATAAGGGAAGAGATTCGGGGTTGAACACTATGTTCAGACTTAAAGGACAAAGGGATGCAGACTCAATAGGAAGTAAATAATTTCTCCAGAGTAACTTTGCTCTCAAAGTTGAATTCTTTATCCTCTTTTCCATAGCTCAGAATTTCCCCATTTATAGCCTTCAAATGGAACTGAAGGGTTGATTCAGAATGTTTCCAGTATATGGAAGGCCAAGGATTATAGATCTCCTATCGTGACATGGAAACCTGACATTAATTTTCATTTTTGGGCACAAATCCCGGTGTATGCAGGTTGTAGTGGTGCAGCCTATGTATATGCATGTTGTATAGTAGGAAAGGTGCGTACATGTGGGAAAATATGTATTTTTATCTCTGGGATTTACAAATAGGGATGATAACTGGTCTGCATGGGGAAATGGAAAAAGGCCTTTTGTGCAAGATTGCATTGGGTGAGGAAAATCTTGCTATAACATATGCCCCCTAATGTGTGAGATCGGAGGAGTATCTACGATGGCCAAAATACATTATAAACAACTCAGAAGTGGAGTGATGGGGAACCAACTAGAAGAACTCATTGCTCATTACATCCTGCACTGACTTTGCATACATGGTTGCCAATAGAATTACATTGCGGATCCATGTGAAAATATACCAAACAACTGTCTGTGGCCATGAATAGGAAAATACAAATGTGGTTACATGCCAAAAGTTGTTACAATAATGAACAAATCCCAGTAGAACCAATCTCAAAATAAATCTGAAGATATCTATATACAATAGAGTACAATTTGATCTCCCATGATCACTGAAGTCATATAGGTACTAGTCCAATGAAAAGGAAGCAAAAACCCAGAAAACATGTGACCACATACTGATGTCTTCAAGTCTTCTACACAATCCGCCAAGGGTGCAAGTATACATCATGTGAATAAAGAAGTTGAGGTTGAACACAATGAGACATCGTTTGATTACGAGTCATTGATGTATATTGTTAACAAACACGAGACAACCTACCAATAATGAAAGTAGGTATCAAGGCACCAAGTACATTCTTACAAGTGTGACTAAAGGAGTCGAGGTTGAACACCTGAAGAATTCATCGATCAGGAGACATTGATGTATTCCCAACTGTTGATGGCGAGAGAACCTACCACTGATGACTACAAGCCTCAAGGTACTCATAAGACTCTAGGTCCTGTTTCCAGAATAGATGAGTTGAAGTCGATGGAAGGAGAGTCGCTGAAAGGAGAGCATTAAGGCATCTCTCATCAATAAACATGAGGTACAAAGCAGGAGCTACATGATTTGGAGAAAATTAGATGAAGAAAATGTTCACGAACCAACGACCCTGTGTGTCTTTCGCATGTGCCAAGTGAAAGCGGTACACAAAAAAGACCCTCTAAATAACAACCAATGAGGAAAATTGTTGACAAAGGCGAGGAAACCACCAATAAGAATAATGGCCTCCAAGACACTACACGAATCCCAATGTGTGAATAAATGTCTTGCCGTCGAACACAAGGGAAACTACCCAGTCAACGACCAATGATGAAATGTCGACTGTTGGGTCAAGGTTGCCTACCAATGATGAAAGTAGGACCAGGGTGCATGATAGGACTACAGTATCGTGTGACTCTGAGACAAACTGAGGGTATGGCCGACATGTAAAGTCAAGAGTTCTAAGAAATGGCCGACATAGGTTGATAGAATTCCTTTGAACAAGAGCATTAGATATATGGAATACTTCGACAACATAGACTCAATGATGAAACCATGAGATGTAGGAGGTATCAATGAAATTATCTATAGGTACTGGAAGAGTAATCAGTCGATAGATAAGACTCTCTATAACGAGATCAACTTCATAAGGCCATGCTAAACCCAAAATTATGATGACAAATGGACTCAATAACTTTGTGATAAGTTCAAAGGCGACATAAATTCAGCCAATATAATATAATACTCCCTTCCTGGCCGTCTTTTTTTTTTTTCATAGACAAATGAATGCTATGATACAGAGGAGGAAACGAGTATCGCAAGTAAGAAACACTAGTTCCAACAGTGGAACATACCTATGCTCAATGCAAGGAGATGCATGTGGGAGACAAAAACTCAGAGAATGTTCCCTCCTAGGTATAGGGTGTCAAATTGTGAAGGATATAAACGAGGCTCTGCTTGGTTGAGGATTCAAAAACTGCTGAGGCAAATGGTTTATAACGCAAAGCGAGAACTGACTATAGGCTCAATATTGCAAGCAAGGGAATGAGATGCAATCACAACTTAACGCCAAAAAATGTCATTTTTCATGAAATTTAGTCTACTTGGTGTGAAAAAGGGGTAAACTTGTGCCAAATAGACGTCCTTTCAAATCCAATTTACAAGTGTGAAAGAGACAAGTTCACTCGACAATCTTTTCACTTTTTGAAATGAGTCGGAAAAGAGATTAACTAAGACTCAAGACCTTTCAAGTCCAATTTAACGAATGTGAAAGGGACAAATCACTCGGCAATATTTTCTTTTTCTAGACGATTTGGAAAATAGCTTAACTCAGACTCGCGACCTTTCAAGTCCAATTAACGAGTGTGAAAGGGACAAATTCACTCGACAATATTTTTTCTTTTTAGATGAGTCGGAAAAGAGATTAAATCAGACTTGGGGATGTTTTTCTAAGAAACATATAATGGGGGAGGCCAAGGCTCCCATGCATGACTTATGTGAAAGGTCAACAACTTATGAAGAGCTGACACAATCTTGGGAAAACCCAAAGCTTTCCAAGTCGAGGAGGATAAAATACTTGCAGAGGTTACCTTATCTACAATATATCGAAGAATGCCCTTTATCTGGAAGGGTATAGAAGAAGGAAGTCGAGGCTCTACATGATCATTCCAATCAAATGAAACCACCCTAGGACTTGGAGGGAACATACTCGAAGAGAGTGGAATGCTCCCTAGTGAAGAAGGTACATAAATAGAAATTATAAGGACATGGTCGAAGGACGCATCACCCTCCAAAAGAAGAGTGGGATTGATCGACGATTGCATCAACAATGTCACTTCCTTAGGATTTTCACTCTCTAAGAGAAGAGTGGGATCGACCGAATATTGTATCGACATGACCACCTCTTCAATCGTTGGTTGAATAGGATGTGAGACAACAAGGTCAAGGGATGCATCAGCCCCTAAAGGAAGAGGGATGTCAGCCGAAGATTGCATCGACATGACTATTGTATCAACCAAAGAAGGTTGGAAAGCCAAAGACGACTCAGAACTTGAAGGACCCTAGGAAAGGACAACACTTTTGTACCACAATAGTAGTAGGGCACAAATGAGTAAGGTGATATCCTTTGCAAAGCCTACAAAGGATCTTGGGCTTACATCTTACACTTATAGGATTCTCAATCGTATGAATGCCCCTAGCATGACTTGCAGTGGTTGGTGACATGCTCCCGACATGACTTGCAAATGCTAGTAGAAAATCCCCAACATGACCGGCAAAGGTTGGTGATGAATCCCCAACATGAATAACAGAGGTTGGTGATGTATGTGTAGTGTGACTAGCGATGACTAGACTTGTGCCCCCAACATGACTAGAAGCGGTTAGTTTTTGGTCTTCAACATGACTGGTATAGGTTGTCGACCCATATCCAACATAAATAATAGAGGTTGGTGATATAATTACAGTATGTCGTTGACCCTCACAAGACGCAGTCGAGGAAGGTAGGATCCAAGGATCGTTAAAATAGGTGTTAGGTATGTGTTATATTCTTTGCATGTGTGTGTCTGGGCGCGTGAGATATGACAACTGCATCTGACGATCCCTCTAGTAGTGCTCTTTGTGTTGTGTGCAATGGGTGATTTCCTAGGGGGGTCCCAGGGGGGAGGAAGGTATTCCCCCCCCTGGTTACGCGCAACGTTCGACAACGGGCAGTAGCCCGGGGCAGTGCCCCGATTTTTTTTTTTGGGTGGTTTTTTGCTATTTTTAGCGGATTTTTCTACTTTTAGCGGTTTTGTAAATTAATTATGGATTAAGGGATTAGGGTTTTGGTATCTACGAAATACCTAAAAACATTGTATATATATTGTATGGTGAATGGTGAAATTCGATATAATGAATATAAGAAAGGTTTTCCCAGTAGAGGGTTTCCAGTGTAAAATATATGTGTACTCTGTGTATGAGCCATTGATTAAATTCTGTTTTTCTTAAGAATATATATGCATTTCTTTACTTCACAGGTTTAAAACTTACATGTGGTATCAGAGCTCATTTTTGGCTTTAGAGGGATGCCTTTGTTGTCAAGGGTTTGGATCGGTCTTAATAGATCAAGTTTATCTTGGGTCTGTGATAAACCTGGGTTTAGTGGGAGATTGTGCAGTGGAGATTCGAGTATATAAAGAGGAATGGCGAGCTCATCTAGAATTGAGATAGAGAAGTTCAACGGAAAAAAAATTGAGCTATGGAAGCTCAAGATGGAGGACCTTCTTGTAGACAAAGAACAATGGATTGTTGTGGATCCTGGTACACAGGCTACTGGTACACCGCCTACTAGCACACAGGCTACTGGTACACAACCTACTAGTACACAAACTACTAGTACACTAGTTACTGGTATGTCAAAGGAAGATTGGGATAAGTTAGACAAAAGAGCAAGGAGTACTATTCGACTCTACCTAGCAGATTCATTTTTGTTGAATGTCTCGGGAGAATCTACAGCCAAGGAACTATGGGATAAGTTGGGGAATTTGTATCAATCAAAGTCCCTGGTAAACAAGCTATTTCTTCGAAAGAAGTTGTATCATCTTAGGATGGAAGATGGAGATTCTATGACAGAACATCTAAATGCCTTTAATACTCTGGTAAGTCAACTTGTCTCTATTAATCTTACGATTGTAGAAGAAGATAAGTGTATTACATTGTTATGTTCTTTTCCAGACTCTTGGGATAATCTGGTTGTGGAAATTGGTAGTACCACTCAATCTACATTAAAGTATGAGGATGTAGTTTCATCCTTGTTATATGAAGAGATGAGGTAGAAAAGCATGGATATTCATAGCATAGATGCTTTATTTGTAAGGGGTCTTACCCAAGATAGGAATCCTGGTAAACCTTCAGGAGGGAGATCTAAATATACAGGTAGATCTAAGTCTCCAAGAAAATCTTTGAGGAAATGCTGGAAGTGTGGTAAAACAGGGAACTATAAGAAAGATTGTAAGTCTAAGAAGGTTGAAAAACCAAAGGGATCTGATAATACCTCTTCCACAGAGACAAAAATCTCCATTGAAGAAGGAGGTGATGTTTACCTGGCATCTACAAGTAAACATGCAGACCGTGATGTATGGTTGATCGAATCAGGTGCGTCATACCATATGACTACTCACAGGGAGTGGTCCTTTGAATATGAAAAATACGATGGTGGTGATGTATTCCTAGGAGATGACTCGACATAAAAAATCTTGGGACGTGGAAGGGTTAAGTTGCTGCTAAAAGATGGAAGGATTAGAACTCTCCCTGGGGTTCTGCACATTCCAAAACTAGCCAGGAGCCTAATATCTATAAGTAAGATGGATGATGCAGGAGTGGATATTGTATTTGGAAAGAACACTTGCAAGATGGTACGAGGAGAAATGGTGTTGATGAGGGGAGTTCGGTGTGGAACTCTGTACAATTTGTTGGGAATAACTTATTCTAATGGGTGTAACAGTTCTGTTGTCCCTGAACAAAGAAACAAAGAAGACAAGACCAATATTGTCCCTGGAAAGAAGACCATGTTATGACATCAAAGACTGGGACATATTGGAGAAAAGGGCCTTTGAACACTACACAGTAAAGGTATGGTTGAAGGTATGTCTAATTGCACTCTGGATTTTGATTTCTGTGAACATTGTATATATGGTAAACATAATCGAGTAAGATTCCCATCTGGTGCTAAAAGAGCAAAGGGGATCTTAGAGTTGATACACAATGATGTGTTTGGACCTGTTCCTGTTCCATATCTAGGTAAATCTATGTATTATGTTTCATTCATAGATGATTTTTCAAGGAACACATGGATTTATTTTCTTAGAAAGAAATATGAGGTATTTGATAAATTTAAAGAGTTTAAGGCTCTGGTAGAAAATCAAAAAGAGAAGAAAATAAAGTTATTGAGAATAGATAATGGTCGATTATTCTGCGGAAATGAATTCGAAGAATTCTGTAAGAAGTGTGGTATAGCAAGGAAAAATAATACTCCATACACTCCTCAGCAGAATGGAGTAGCAGAAAGGATGAAAATGACACTAATGGAAAAAGAAAGGAGCATGCTCAGCGATGTCGGGTTAGGACAAGAATTCTGGGCAGAGGCAATGGGTACAACATGTTACCTGGTCAATCGATCGCCTTCATCAGGGTTGGATGATAAAACTCCACACGAGGTATGGTATAGAAAGAAACCATCTCTTCAACATCTTAGAGTGTTTGGTTGTGATGCTTATGTACATGTTCCAAAGGACAATAGGAGTAAGCTGGATAAAAAGGATGAAAAGTGTATCTTTATTGGTTATAAATATGGTGTGAAAGGTTATAAACTTTGGAACCCATAAACCAAGAAGACTGTTTACAGTCGAGATGTTGTGTTTAGAGAGGTAAAATATGTGTCCAAACAAGAATTCCTACCAACGCAAGACGAACCTGAGAAAATAGAACTTGAGTTGGATGATGCAAAATATGAATCATCTGAAGAAGAGGAAGCAGAAGCAGAAGAAGAAGAACCTCATACCCCAGTATTGAGGAGATCAGTGAGAGATAAAAGGCAACCAAAAAGGTATAGTCCACCTAATTTCTATTCCAATTTTGCTTTATCTATCACTGATGATGATCCCAGAACTGTCAGGGAAGCAGTGAATTCAAAGGATAGTAAACTCTGGAAGAAGTCCATGGTTGAAGAAATGGATGCCTTGGATAAGAATGAGGCATGGGATATAGTTGAGTTGCCAGCTGGAAGAAAATATGTTGGTAGCAAATGGTTGTTTAAGAAGAAGTTTAATGCAGAAGGTAAAGTGTAGAAATACAAATATCAATTAGTAGCAAAAGGTTGTTCCCAGGTAGAGGGAGTTGACTTTGGTGATATTTTTTCTCATGTTGCTAAGTTAAATTCTATTATATTTCTTTTATCCATTGTTGTTTCTTTTGATATTGAAGTGGAATAGATGGATGTGAAGACAACATTCCTACATGGGGACCTGGAAGAAGAAATCTACATGAAGAATCCAGAAGGCTTTTTAGTGAAGGGAAATAAAGAGTTGGTCTGTAAGCTAAAGAAGTCACTATATGGTCTGAAGCAATCACCTAGGATGTGGTACCAAAAGTTTGACACATACATCCTTGGATTGGGATTTGTAAGAAGCAGGGTTGATCACTGTGTATATTCCAAGCAGGTTGGTAATCACTTCATTTATTTAGTGTTGTATGTTGGTGACATGTTGTTGGTAGGAAATAACATGGATGTTATCAAGGAGGTGAAATCACAGCTATCCTCCAAATTTGACATGAAGGATCTCCGTGCTGCTAACTTCATTCTAGGAATGGAGATTAAAAGAGATCGTCCAAACATGAAACTCTGGTTGAATCAGAGAAAATATGTTGAGATGATATTGCAGAGGTTTAATATGCATGGAAGTAAACCGGTCAAGGTTCCTATTCCTATAGGTGTAAAGTTATCTGCAGATCAGTGTCCCAAGACACAGGAAGAAGAAGAGGACATGTCCCATGTTCTGTATGCCAGTGCAATTGGCAGTTTGATGTATGTAATGGTTTGTACTAGACCAGACATTGCACATGCAGTGGGATTTTTGAGAAGGTATATGTCAAAACCAGGGAAGGAGAATTGGACAACAATAAAGAGGGTCTTCAGGTATCTTCGTGGCACTACCAGTTATGGATTGTGCTACCAAGGAAGACTAGGATTGGACAGAGTGTTGGACATATATGGCTTTGTTGATGCAGATTGGGATGGAGATATGGATCGCAGAATATCTACAAGTGGGTATGTGTTTAACTTATTTGGAGGAGTAATCAGTTGGATGAGAAAAAGACATGTTGTAGTGGCACTCTCAACTACAGAATTTGAATACATGGAAGCCACTCATGCAAACAAGGAAGCAGTATGGTTACAAAGATTGTGTTCAGGTATTGGGTTGGTACAAAAAGAAGTGAGATTAGATTGTGACAGTCAGAGTGCAATATTCCTGGAAAAGAACCCAACTTATCATTTGAAGACAAAGCATATTGACGTTCAATATTAGTTTGTGAGAGACATGGTTGAGGAAAAGAAGGTGTTGCTGGAAAAGGTTGACACTTTGAAGAATGTTGCAGATTCATTGACAAAGTTTGTGAGTACAGAAAAGTTCTCCTGGTGTAGAGTAACAATGGGCATTGTTTCCCTGGATTGTTGACTATATAACAACCTGGACCCCTGGGGGACCCCTGGATGCAAAGAAAACAACAAGTGGGATAATGTTGGGTATGTGTTATATTCTTTTCATGTGTGTGTGTGGGCGCGTTAGATATGACAACTGTGTCTGATGATTCCTCTAGTAGTTCTCTTTTTGTTGTGTGTGTCGGGTGCTTTCCTAGGGGGTCCCAGGGGGGGTAGGTATTCCCCCCCTGGTTACGTGTAGTATTCGAGGCAGTGCCCCGAAATTTCTTTTTTTGAGTGGTTTTTTGCTATTTTTAGCGGATTTTGCTATTTTTAGCAGTTTTGTAAATTAATCCCGGATTAAGGGATTAGGGTTTTGGTATCTATGGAATACCTAAAAACATTGTATATATATTGTATGGTGAATGGTGAAATATTATATAATGAATATAAGAAAGGTTTTCCCGGTTGAGGGTTTCTGGTATAAAATCTCTGTGTACTTTGTGTATGAGCCATTGATTAAATTATGTTTTTCCTAAGAATATATATGCATTGCTTTACTTCATAGGTTTAAAACTTACAATAGAAAGTGTGGAAAGTAACAGACCTCTTTGACGAAATGGGCCTACTAGACATGGCATAAACATGGTGAATCAGTTCCATGAATTCAAAAGTACCCATAAGGGAAGAATACATTTCGACACCGATATTCTCAGGTTTCGACTAAGAATTGTCGATCACAGGGATCGATAGTCCAACAGATGCATTGGGACTAGCTTACACAAAGGATAATTGGTCGATCATTACGATCTTCCCATCATGAGGAAAACAAAGAGTACGGAAGACGGATGATACGACGACGACCATAGCATAGGTCCAATTGCGTCCTAGTAACAAGTTATAATCAAGAGGTGCATCAACTACCTTGACCTCCACCTCTACCATCTTCCCACCTAACTGGACTGGAAATATAGGAAGAATACTGTGAGGGCAGAAGGAATGACCGTCAAAAGCAGTAAACATGTTCGATGACTTAGAAAGAGTCGAAGAACCGAGAGCTTTCCAACAGATCAGGGACATCACACATGTAGTAATGCATTCATCAACATCTGCACATTTGATGGTATACTTTGAGTACCCCATGTGGATTTGGAATGCCACATGGTAAGACAAGCGAGGCTTCACATTTGTGACGCCAAACTTGATAACTTTTGAGCCACTGGGTTTTAGATCTCCTAACACAGATAGTAAGGCATTCCTCTGTGAAGGACATGTTTGGAGTACCTCTAAAACCGATATCGCACAAGGGGTTTGACCTAGGTCCTCAACAATAGAGTAGTTCTGGGTGGATCTAGCATTTGGATTGTGGGTAGAGCGCTTGAGTACTCCTTTCAGAATACGAGGATGTGGCTCTGGTTTTTCAATTTGTAAAGTCGTCTCTGGAGGAGGAGGAGGAGATTCTAGACCAGGTATAGTCTGTGAAGAACTATAATCTCGAGATTGAGTGGCTACATGAACTTTCGTATCGAGCATATTGATACACAAATGGTTGTTGTCTTGCAATGACGAGTTTTGACTCCCACCAGCTGCATTTCCGTCGTTTGAGGAGCTTGAGGCCATGTGCTGGTTATGTGGAAAAGGATTCGTCAACACGACGGGCGGTAGAGATAATAGCCTCACATCTTCCACAAGTTTGGGGCATAAATGAGTAATGTGATCGTCTGTACAAAGCTTATAGGGAAATTTCACCTTACGTCTTTCTCTCTTTCCCTCTCCAACATTATTATTCGTCTTCTCATTATTACCATTGTCCTTGGGTTTATTACCATTTTTTCCACCCTTACAATTATTACATCCTTTCTTCTTATTCTTGCCTAGTTTTTGGTTACCATTTGGGCCGGTCGACGATTGCACAGAATGTACATCCGTCGACTGAGTGGGATTGGAAGACACAGATGAAGCTAGCCCCCCCACAGACTAGTTTAGAGACAAATATTTCAAATGGCTTTTCATCGAGTATGCATATTTTACATTGGCGGAGCCTACAATTACATGAGAATGAGGTCCGGGATTTTGTCTAGGGTCATCAGTTTACCGCGATGCATCTAGAATAATATGGTATAACATCCCAGACTGAGCATATATACTATCTAACTACTGGGATTTGTAGATCTCTTCTTCCTCAGTGGTCACCCCGAATGTAGCAACATCCTTCGAGATAGGAGGCTGCAAAGACTTAAGAAACCATTCTAAAAGAAAGGTTGGGGGTATGGAGGAATTAATCGACCTCTTCTGTCTATGCCACTCCTGGATATGATCCTAGATATGAGTGGTTGTGTCCTGGCATAAAGTCGAGAGAAGTTATATGCCAACATCATAACTAATCGACAATTGGAAGTGGTTAAGGAAGACCAACACCATCTAACTAAAGGTCCCACATGCCCCCCTAGGTAGCTTGATATACCATTTCGCAGTGACCCCAATGAGGGTGCATTGAAATAATCTTAACCGAATGGAATCGTCATTAAGGGAATTCGAGGAGAACCATAGGTGAAAGGTAGTAATGTGATCACCAAGACCCTCGCCATTCTTACCTTTGAATTTCAGAATATCCGAAGGAAGCTTGGTGGGGATGGGGAGGCCATGTAGGATCATGACTCACAGGGTCATTCATCAACTTAGACAACTTTGACAGATTAAGTGTGGCTAGAAAAGGGAGACGGGGTTGCGACAACTGGCCCCGGGCTCCTTGGAAAGATTGTGTTTGAGGAACTGCAGCCCATCTAGGGTTCTGGTAAGCACCATGGACCTGTTCAGGATTGTAAGACCCTCCTCTAGGCTGATTCATAAAAGGTTGGTTGGGCATCATTCGAGTAGGAATTTTTTTATGGGGGTTATAAAAATTTCCCCTAGTCGGATTGGATTCGGGTTGGGGGTTTCCCAAATCATGAAAATGACCTCCTCTGGGTGTGAATCTGGAGGATAGAGGTGGATTCGTCATGCCAAATGTGTTGTTCGGAATCGACACCGAGGAGGTAGGGGTATAGGACGAAACTTGAGTAGAATCTTGTCCGCCAGGTTGGTTGTTCCACCCAGAAGAAAGAGGATTAGACCAGGGGTTAAAATCAAGAATGCCTCCCATATTAGGAGTTGTTTGAGGGATTTGAGAACCACCAAACGAAAATGGAGTATAAGGAGGTGTAGTGCCCCCAATATTGATGCTAGAATTAGGGCCAAAAGTTGGGATGGTGTTCGAAAACTGTGAAGTAAAGTTTGACATACCATATGAAAAAGGACTAGAGGCCATAGGGATGGACTGAACATTATAGCTCAGTGAGTGACCAAGAGACCCAAATGGGTTAACAACAAGATATTAAGCATTCACTATAGGCTGATCCATAGTAATGACAGGTGCCTTCGACGCTACAACCATTGTGGTTGCATGATTCGAAGGGGTTCCATTAACTATAGTAGGTGTGGGAGTCAAAGGGATCCTAGTGTTCTAAAGACTAGGTTTAGTACTCATCCTTGTAGAATCACAAGTTTGAACAATGGAGGTGTGTGTACCACATCTAATAACTCTACGCCTTTTAGAAGGAAAAGACTCGAAATATGGTGGTAACTGTAACAAGTGACAGGACCGACGGGGACATTTTTCTGACTCCACGATGACTTAAGACTCAAGATACAAAAAATAAATCCTAGGGCCCACTAGTAATCAAAGAGCACACCAAAAATCAAACGACCAATATGCACACAAATGAGGTAAAGTGGTTGAAAATGGCCTCCCTCCCTAAATAAGGTATGTCTCGCCTAAGAGGGGCCTGAGACTCCCTGCTAAATATCAGAGGTAACAAAATCAGTTATAATGGCCCTTGTGGGCTTAACAACCAGTCGGTCAGATCCCCCCGAAGAGGTAATCCTCCATAAAGGTTGTGTGTTGTTTGACCCTTATCTGACCTAGGGTACCTACATAATAACCCCTGCAAGTAACCTATGTGGCACCTAAGTCAAGAAACTAAGAAACCAATGTATAACCAATGCACATGCGAGCAGTCGTAAGTCAGGTCCACCATATGGGCAAGGTATCAAATCCTGAAACCTTGAAAGTATCGCCTCTCATGGAGGTAAAGGCACTAGAAAGATACCCAGATACAAATAGATCCCCAGAAATATCTCTGACGCTAAGAAGGTATCAAAGGGATATCCATTCAACCAACCTTGTGCGACCTCATGATTAACTTCGATGTGAGCGGAGCCTCCTAATATTACCAATTATACAATGGATTTCTCTACTCCCTTTGTCAGACACATATATTGATTTAATTGCCTTAGAGAAGTTTACTCACAAAATCCTATTCCAAGGCACTAAATCCTAAGCTAGTTTGTGCACCCTAGAAATACAATCGTGACTAATCAATTTTAAATTATAGCGTTAATTTTAGTGGCCGTGATTACTAAAAAAAGGTATGGTAATGAAACTTGTGATGTTATGACTCGGAAAGAAAAGTAAATATGAATACAATGCAAAGTCCTAACTTCAATTTTCAATGAATGATATGCTTATAATAACAAATGCAATTTTCAATTTTAACTCTACATTTATGAAGTAAAAATGAGATCTTTGATTACATGCACTAAGCTAATGACCAAGACTCAAAAGATAAAAAATGAAAAGCAATGCAAAATGCCTAATATTTTTGTATTTTCAATATAAGGAAAGTGAAAATGCATGGACTGAACAACAACTTGATATATAAACTCTACTTTGTATAGAAACAAGAAACTCAAGTAGGATACCAAGAAACAAGACACCCAACCCAATGTACAAGGACAATCAAAATGAAAAGATGATGAGAAATATTCTGGCCAAAAATTCAACCAAAGACATGTTTCCTGTCATCCCACAGGCACTCAACAGTCACTACAGAGACCCAAGAAGACTCAACAAACATCAAATCCCAACCAACAACCACCAAGCCCAACAAACACGCAAATAAGGTTGATGTATGCGATTTTTCAAGGATACATAGCGTATGCACACAACTTGTAGAGGCGCAACCCGCGTATATACGCTACTGTCAAGCCAAAAACCATGTATATGTTTCAAAAACAAATCCAGGAAATGGAGAAGGATGAAAAACTTAGACCCAGAGTGAAAAGAGGCTATCAAGAAATTATACGACAAGAAATAGAATAGGAATGAGATAAATCTAAGGAGCAAAGTACTCCAAACCCTAAGAAAGAAGATTCACTCCCCAGTATGGTCGCGAATTATGTTACGAGGAAAATCTCTCTATGGCTAGGGTAAATCACAACAGATGGAAATGACTGCAGAAATAAACTCTCTTCTCAAGTATGCTATGTAAACAAATATGCTAGCAAGACAAGATAAAAGGCCTACCTCATCCATACGTTCGATGGAGTCCACCATTGAGTGCTTGACCCAAAGCAATATACCCACAACTAGTCCTCAAAAACCAAGCAAAGAAATCATATGGTGATAATAAATTATGTTAGCACATTCAATAGCATAATCCATTAATAAACATGACAAATACACCCATGGAATAATAATTCAAATATTTGTAAGATATCAATTGGATGGGAAAAGAGTATTTCTATTAATATATGATCAACAGAAGTGAAAATGTTACAGACTTCTGTGTTAGCACAGTTCAGAATCGAGAAACTAAGTTCCTTCCAGCTGGGCCTCCACCACTTCAATCCTCCACCAAAGGCAAGCTCAGACTTGGAGGATGAACTCTGTGTTCAGACTTAAAGGACAAAGGGATGCAGGCTCAATATGAAGTAAATAATTTCTCCAGAGTAACTTTGCTCTCAAAGTTGAATTATTTCTCCTCTTTTCTGTAGCTCGAAATTGGCCCATTTATAGCCTTCAAATGGAACTGAAGGGCCAAGTCAGAACGCTTCCAGTATATGAAAGGCCAAGGACCATAGATCTCCTGTCGTGACATGGAAACCCAACATTAATTTTCATTTTTGGGCACAAATGTCGATGTATGCGGGCTGTAGTGGTGCAACCTGCGTATATGCATGTTGTATAGTAGGCAAGGTGCGTACATGTGGAAAACTATGTATTTTTAGCTCTAGGATTTACAAACAGGGATGATAAGTCTGCATGGGGAAATGGAAAAATGCCTTCTATGCAAAATTGCATAGGGTGAGGCAAATCTTGCTATAACAATTGTATCTCATAATTAAGCACTCGACAAGTGGATTGATATCCAATCATCAAACAATATTTTTGAGCTAATTTTCTCCCAATATTAAGTAAGTTATCAACAATTATTAAATCCCTAATGGTTGTAGCAAACCTTAGATAACAACAAAAATAAATATATTATGTTTTCCCAACGTTGATTTAGAATTAGTGAGGGAATGAGGTTAGTGAGTTGGTTGTCAAATAGCTCTGAGATAAAGAGATTTGTATGATTTTTTCGAACACTTGTAAACCAAAGACTAGTGTCGTTTTTTCTCTTTGGGCAATGGAGTCAAGCAACACCATAAATTAGATAGCCAAGAAGGTGGAATTTGGAACCCTAGGACTATGTCCTTATAGGATTAGGATCAAATTCAAGAAAGAATCCATAGATTTTATGGCCTTATAAACCCTATTTGATGTCTCCTTCTTCTAGGATGTCTAATTGAGAATTAAATTGAACTAGGTCAAAGTCTAAATTTTATGGCCTTATAAACCTTAGAATTTTGAACTAGCCAAGGCTAAACCCTAGGAGGATAAGGAATTTTAATCCCTAGGACTAGGCCTTAAATGATTCAAAAAACAAGATGAATGAAATTAGGAAGGGGATATGGATGTATAATCCCTCATAGGGCTTCAATAAAGAACAAGGTAACATGCAACAAATTAATCATATATAATTCACCACAATATACCATGAAAACACTTAAACTTGAAAAGAAAACTTACTTTAGCCAAGTAAAAATGTATGAGGAAACCATATCTCAAGATCATCCATCTAAATAAGACAAAGCATCCACAAATTCTCCTCCAAAAGGTGCGTACAAGACTAATAGAGAGAAAAAGAGACTAATAGATCAAGTAGTAGTGATCTCACAAGTATGAGAGTTGTGTTTGATCAAAATGAGTGCCAGCCTCATTTATATGAGGTAATCCTATTGCACATGTCCACATAATGAATTAAATAAACAATGATCCATGATACAAGTGGGGTTGACCCCTCAAATAGCCTATAACAATGAAAAATCAAGCTAATACACCAATACAATACCCTCCTAGGTCACATGTGTGGTGACGTCATGCTCCAAGAGGGTGTGTGAAGCCTCCAAATTCCATTCTCATCATCCAATAGGTGAAAACAAGGTGGAAGTTGTATCTCTTCATCAAAGTTCATGTCAAGTCGTCAAATGGTGTCCCAATGGAAAGCAAGTCCATCATCATCAAACAATTCATAGTGCATGACACCATCATCAAGGAGCCCAACGTCCAAGGAGGAAAGGCCAATGTCCAAGGTGGAATTATGAGGCATCACCTCTCTGAGTGATGTCCAAGCATAACCAAGTGCAACGTCCTCCATCAAATGTTGAATAAGGTGTGGGCTTTATGCCCATATGCCTGCCATCATGACCATATCTGTCAAAGGAGAGCTCATATTTCCATCATCCAAGGTCCATGAGGTGTGAGAGGATGTATTTAGAGAGGTTTATCCATTAGGTGATCCAACACTCTGCATCACATGTGTTTTATCCTATAAAAAGTGCACAACATCCTAGGTGAAAGTGCAAATATGTCCTCCAAAAACCATGTCAGGTACACTCAATTTAGTCGAAACCATGGAGTCAAGTAAACCAATAATCACAAGATACAGAAGTCTTGGAAAGCATATAAATTAGGCCATCAAATAATAAAAAATCCAAGTGAACAACTCTCATTAGGTGTGCCAACACCCAACTAGAGAGATATTTCCCGGAAGAACCCATCAAATATATGTAATGGATGTGATATGGTCATGGAGTTTACTTCTAGGCATGGGATCATTAACATGTGAGGCAGTGTATGGACTCACCTCCACGAGTGCCTTTGTGGAAGGTGAGATTGGTGATTGAGTTACCCTTTCCTCAACGCTTTTTTCATTTTGAATCCCTTTGTTTTCCTTTTTCTTTATTTCATTTGATTTGTGAGTCCCCTTAAAAGGGTTTCCATCATAACACTTCCTTTTATTTTTGTCTGGGATATATTCAAGTCCTTTTTGATAGATGAATGTTTTTATTCACATTAGGACTGGGGGCCATCACCATTAATGAGGGGGTAGAGCTCAATTGTGGACTTATGGATCCCATTTCTTCTTTTCAACCAAATGCAATCTACCTCTGGTTATTTATCCCTTTATTCTAATAAGAGAGTGAGGTACATGATTTTTTGGTGTACATGTAACCACATTGCCTAAAAGGTGGGAGAATGGAAGGATGATGGAAAAGTGGTAAGTATGAATGGGAATGGTATGCTACCCCTTTCAAGGAACCACCAGTAGTACCCCTTTTCCCTAGGAGTGACATCACGAGACTGTGTTGATTTTTGTATGAGAGATGATGTTGTATATATTCTTTTAATATTATTTAATATGAAAAAGGATCACAACTGAAATATAGATATCCAAAGAACAACAAGATATATCCTCAGGGAAACCCTAAAGGGGGAGAAAACCCCACCAAATTTCCTTAGTATAGATTCCACCAATATGTATAATGTCATACAATGCTCTTTCACGAAATCAAGACCAAAGAGACTTAGACACGAACCAAGAATAGCCTCCTAGATAAGTGCGCACCACTCTCTTGTACTTATATTCAATAAGATATCTCAATATGACTCGATATAACCTCTATTTATACTCTAAAAGACCTAAAAGACATGACTTATCAATAAACCCTTTCACAATGACTTATCAAGTCAACCTTCTCGAGGTTATGACCAGTACAATTACACGTTAGGAATAACTTCCGAAATTACATAAAATGTCAATACTCCCTCTTAATGAGGAAGGTATTCTATCCGACACATACTCTAACATTGTCGCCATCCACACAAGCTCATGACCATTGACTGTCGGACACACGAATCTATACATCACATGAAATCCATAGTGACTTCACAACATGCATCCAAGGCCGGTGGGTATCTCTCCAATATCTACAACATGTCATCATGAGACTATCCAATTTCCCGTATAAAACTTGGATATATTATGCATGACATTCAATACCCTGTGATAACATCTGTACCTCATCTCTTCAACATACATCCAGGGTCGATGGGCATCTCTCCAATAGCTACAACATGTCATCATGACATCCACTACCATGTGATAACATCTGAATCCATCACTCACTTTGAAGAGGAACTACACTGAGCTTTTCCCTGAAGTACTCGAACTTCGTCCTTGACAATGGCTTTGTCAGCACTTCTGCAACCTTCTCATCAGTAGCCACATATTGGGTCCTCACTACTCCCTTCTGCACCATATCCCTGATAGAGTGATGCTTGATTTCGACATGCTTTGAACTATCATGAAACATCATGTTCTCTGACAACTTTATACAACTCTGGTTGTCACACAAGATACAAGTCAACTCCATCGCAATATCGAATAATCCAGTCAACAATTTCCAAATCCACACTGCTTCACGACTTGTTGCACATGCTTCCACATACTATGCCTCAGTCGTACTGAGTGATACACATGACTGCTTCTTATTGATCCATGAAATCATAACAGATCCTAAAGTGAAGAAACATCCCAATGTACTTTTCTGGTTTGAAACACTATCGACCCAATCTAAATCTGAATATCCAAGTAGAATGATCTCATTGTCTGCAACATACTTGAGCCCATAATCCACTGTACCTTTAAGATACCTCATCAGATGCTTTACTGCAATTAGATGAACATGTCTGGGTTCAACCATGTACTAACTCATGGTATTCACAAAAAAACATATATATTGGTTGTGTATTCGTCAAATATATCAATGATACAATCATTTGAATGTATAATGTAGCATCCCCAGCCTCTGAATTCATATTCTGCAACAACTTCAGATTTGATACCATAGGTGTAGCCATTTCCTTGCAATCCAATATCTAGAACCTCTTCAGGATTTCCACTACATACTTCCTTTGAACTAGGAATATTTAACTAATATTTTTCCATACCTCCATTCCCAAGTAATAGTGCATCAGACCAAGATCCTTCATATTGAACTCAGAGGCCAACTCCCTCTATCACTAAAAACTCAGATTGTCCAGTCTGCCTAACTGGCTGCACCCTTTGTGACTCTATGACAATATTTCCATTTTCCAAGGTACACAACATCATGGTAACCACCACGTCAACACATTGACACAAGATTCATGTGATCTCAACTACAAAGGGTTTGTCACTACTTCTTATGTCCATTTCAATCACTTCTCATCAAAAACCTGCGTTGATCTTAATCTTCTTCTCTGTCAGGTTCTCTACTTGACCCTTGAACTCTTAGAATCTGTTGAATACCTCATCCTTGGTCTTCATGAAGAATATCCATGAGTGTCACATAGTATAAGAATCTCGGTAAACTTTCATGTGCCTAGAAGCATCACAATCCATTAACCAAGTATCCACGGTAACTTTCCTAGAACAAGAACAAGAGCATCTCCATGGAACAAGAATTTCCATGGTAATTTGTCCAAAACATAAAGAGAGTAAGGCTTAACACAACGACAACAGTTAGAATAGACAATTCCATTATCATCCCCCCATTCATAAGAGCACAAGGAATTTCAAATAGACAAAGTCAAGTCACAAGAAATCGATTATCTTCATTGTGCTAACAATTCTCAACGAGGTCGAGAATACTCATTTCTATGTGCAAGCAATGCATAGCATTCTCATTCTCCATATTTCCATAGACTTTGTAGGCCACAAGAAAGGTCCACCACACCGTTGAGCCACATTCAAGTGGCATTTCCTTGACTAATTTATCTGCCTCATCCATGCATCCAACACGACCAAGAAGGTCCACCATGCAGGCATAATGTTCCACTTTTGGAATGATGCCATAGTCTTGAATCATAGAGTGAAAGTACTCATGGAATTTTTTCACTAGGCCCTCTTGGATGCATGCAGATAAAACACCAAATGTGGTATGGTTTCATCCCTTTGGACTTCATTTCTTCAAACAATCTAAGGGATTCATTGTCATGGCCATATTGAGAACATGTTGCAAACATCACAATCCACAATACAACATCTTGCTGAATTGTTGCATCAAACACCTCACGTGAACTTTCCATATCTTCACACTTGCCATACATGTCAACCAAATGGATTCCCACAAAGAAATCACCGTGAAATCTTGTTTTAATTATATAAACATGAATCTCTCTGCCATGTTCCATAGTTGTTAGAGTGGCACATGATTTAAGAAACTGGTAAATGTGAACTAGTTTGGCTTTAAAGAATGAGGCTTGTGCTTCCATGAGCATAAATCCGATGCCATCTAACAACGAATTTATCCTAGAACAAGGGAAAGAAGACTTGAACTCATTTGATGAATCCCATGCATTTGTATTAAAAATCATCTATTGTACAATAATGCAAAATCTCTATACAAGTAAACTTGGTAGTCCTATAATCCCAGATCATGAATGTTGAGGCCATGGATTATCACATGGCTCACATACTGCACCATCAATTCCGAATTAAATTTGATCAACATTCTGCGTCGGAATATGATCCATAGAGGCGCGGACAATATTATTTCATAAGAAAAGGTGTTGAATTTGGGATTCACATGGTCGTCCCCTGGGTCAGTCACTGTGTATATTCGCCTAGACTTCCCTCCAACTGCACCACTTCCGAAACTGATTGCACAGTCGACCAATTCTTTCCAGTGGTATGCCCAATTGGCATCATTTCTCTATAAAGCATCGATCTCGTTCAAATATTGAGTTTTTCCCAAACATTCCCAATAATTGTGCAAACAAATCTTATCAAGAAAAGAAGAGAGATTCAATATGGAAGAATGAGAAATTATATTCACACTACTCCAATGATCTAGTGATTGATACATAGATCATGATAAATATTATACAATTGATGAGTGGAATACACTCATATATAGAGAAAAAACATTCCATAATTAAGAAAAGAGATCAAGCAGTTAGATTTCCTTAGGAATGCATGCATGCATAATAGTGATGGTAAAAATATAAAGTCTAAAATTGAACTAGTCAGTTAACTCCCACTGAACTAGTGTGTCGAAAATAGAAATTTCTCCAACACCCCCCCTGAACATCACTATGGAGTAAAAAATGAGTCCTGACTACTAGGCCATTTTAGGTACTCATGTACAATGAAACTAATGAACACTGAATAAAAGTGAGGAAAGAGGGAAAACCACGTGGGAACAAAACCCCCCCTCAAAAGATAATGTATCAAAAGAAGAAAATAACATCTGCTAGACAAGTGTGTTCTTCACTGCAAAACGATCCCACAAAGTCTGAAACTTCTTCTCACTAAAAGTATTCATGAAGATGTAGAAATCTTTATGGATTTGATGAAGTCCTTTGGCAACCTGTCGGGCCTTGTACCTCTTGATCTTGTGGACCCATCTGCACCTAAAAATATTCCTTTCTAGTGGATGTGGAACCAGATTCCAAGTCTAGTTTTGTAGGAGTGATTCATACTCCTTCTGTATGGTTGCTTTCCATAATGTATTTCCCACAACCCTATTGTATTTATGTGGATCAGTAGTTTGAACCATATAGAAATGCATGGGCATCATAGGTTCTGAAGTTGAAAGTACATGAGAAGGCTCCTCATGCTGAGATCGAGTCATCCTCAAATCCAATGGAATCCATGTAAGGTTTTCTGCTTCTTGAAGTGTGGTCTGTGCCTTCTTGGGCATCTACTGAAGCTTCGATGCTGGCTTCTTATCTGGCTATACTACCTGCTTATTTCCATGTACATAATCCAAGTGTATGAAATCATCTCTGATGTCTAAAAGTGATGGAAGAACAAGAGTATATGCATGTTTCACTAGAGGTGCATGAAAAGTAATCTCCTTATGTGTAAGTAGAATAGAGGATTCATCATCAAAAAACTTAGTGAATTTATACAACCTTGACTTGTGATCCACCTCACCAATTGCAATGATAGAATTTTCATGCATGTCAATTATTGAAACTGAATCTGATGTAAATTCAACCTTTTTACCTTTCTGAGTGATCTGATAAACTAAGAGTAGATTCATAGAAATATTTGGAACATGTAAAACATTCTCAAAACTGTCATTGTGGAGTTCCACTCTCCCTCCTCCTGCTACTGCTACTGGAGTATCATCCCCCATGATAATAGGGGGTCTTGAGCATGGAATCAAAGAAGAGAAAACTTCCTCTTTCGCTGCCATATCATGGGATGCACCGGAATCTATAATCCATGAATCATATGAGGAATTATTTGAAACCAGAGCATGATGATTACCTTTCTTAGAAGCATGATCTTCTTCCTTCTGCTTCTTGACTCCCTCTGGAATGAAGTTTCCAAGGTTGTTTTGTTGAAGTGCATGTGCCATAAGATCGATCCATTTCTTCATACATGTGGATTCTTCGTGATTCGGTTTATTGCAGTAAGTGCACTGCTTTCCCTTCTTCTTCTTCTTCTTGGAATCTGAAGAGTCTTTGGAACCTGAAGAATCATTAAAGGGTTTGGAATATCCCTCCTCCCCGTTCTGTTTGGATGAACCTTTTCCATCATGCATGGTGAGTGCATGTGATTTGGGATCTTTCATGAGGCCCATCTGTATGAGTTTTGTCTGCTCTTGTGTAAGAGACTCAATGAACTGAGCCAACATAGGAATTTTCCAATTTGTTCCAAAAAGACATCTGCCAGAATGGAAATTGGAGACATATACAATGTATTTTGGTCCTAGCTTTGCCAATATTGTTAGAATAAGTTGTTTCTCTTGTGTAGACTTTTCAATACCACATTCACCCAAGCTCAATAGTAAATATTTAAATTTAGTAAAAAAATCTTGTATATTATCAAAACTTTTAGGGTCTACGGTATTCAACTCTACCTCAAGCATATGACCTCGCATCTCATCTTGCTTTCCAAAGAGTCCTTCCAAGGTGGTCCAGATATCGTTTGGAGTCTTGCATGCGGCAACATGAAACCATAGATCAATGGAGATTAACTCAAGAAGTAGTTATGTGGCCTCATCCTTACGGTTCGCCCATCTCATCTTCTCAATCACTGATGTAGATTTTATTTATGTCGCCATCGTTAAATTATACAATCCTTTCCTTCTGAATTGGAATTTTGCCTTGGGCTCCCAATCAAAATAATTGTATGGTGTGAAGATTACCACCAATTTTGACTGTATAAAAGTTGTCCTATCCATCTCTCCCACTGTTTCTAAGAACCCCTAAAAATTTACTCTCAATCTGCAAGTGAAAAATTAAGAAATCACGACAGAAAGGGCACTTTAAGTGAAAATTCCGATCAGTTTCAAGAGATGATCTTGTGTCTTAATTTCTGAGCAAACGACGAGGAATATCTCCAAACGGTTAAAAACCCACTTCCAAAATGGGTCGATTTACTTTACACGCGATCATTTCCTCAAAAACTTAATATTTTGGGAGCAATCACTGCTGAAAGGTATGGCCACGGATTCGTATCAGTTTCCAGAGGCTATCTTGTGGCTTACTTTCTAAGAAAATGATGAAGAATATCGCCAAATGGTTGAAAACCCACTTCCAAAATGGGTCGATTTACTTTCTAGTCGAGTTGTTTCCTCAAAAACATAATATTTTGGGAAGAATAACTGATGAAAGGTACGACCACGGATTTAGCTCCCTGGAACTCTGATTTTTCCTTATTCTTTGGCTTGTCTGGCTTTCTCCAAGAAGCATAGCTCTGATACCATGTTAGTGTTTCATGGAAACCTACACAGGAGATCTAGCTAAAACAAGTACAAACAAAGCTTATCAAGAAAAGAAGAGAGATTCAATATGGAAGAATGAGAAAATATATTCACACTACTCCAATGAGTTGGTGATTGATACATAGATCATGGTCAATAGTATACAATGAATGAGTGGAATACACTCATACATAGGGAAAAACATTCCATAATTAAGAAAAACAATCAAGCAGTTAGCTTTCCTTAGGAATGCATGCATGCATAATAGTGATGGTAAAAATAGAAAGTCTAAAATAGAACTAGTCAGTTAACTCCCACTGAACTAATATGTCGAAAACATAAATCTCTCCAACAATAAACCCATAGATGCGTTGTTTTGAGATCCCTGTCAAAGAGTGTGACCCGCAGAACACCCCGACCTTCCAAGAGATTATAGGGTTCCCATAATGAAGAAGGTGGGAGTAGAATGTATTCGGCTGCTATGAAAATACTTTGCTTCATATCAAGTTTCCAAAGGATTAATTTCAACGTCCAATATATTCTACCTACCACACACAGTTGATTTTTATACTCTACAATACACACGGAAAAGAACAATTGTAACCAATCAGGAATGGCTCCAACCATGCCTCTTCTTCCAAGTCAAACACCAAGACCATGTATGGAATGGACAAGAATGACTCACCTCGCATAAACCAACACATAAAGCGTTCATTCACAATTTGAGCATTAGCATCTGAGGGTGAACCAATTGTAAGTTTACTGTTAATTTCCTTCGACTCTTCTATCTTCTTCCACGCCTGGTCTGTGAAGTTGTAAACAAAACTGGTCCTTTCAAAATCATACTCCAATGAATTCGACTTCTGGCACAAGACGATCTTGGAGATACCATTTTTCCAATCGAAGGTGATTCCTGCAATCTTTGAAAGACTTTCCCCTGCAATAGTCAGTGGTCGACTCCCTCAAAGTCCATCGTTCACCCTCATCGAGAAAGAGAGGATTGAACACCATAAACATCCTCTCCATTGGTAAATGTTGTAGGTAGCTCTGGTAGCACAAGAACCTGTCGTCGTAAGCTTTCAAAACATTGAAAACACCAAACTCTCAAAACACTCTTCATAGACGACAAGAGAAGGTCGTGTGAGGGGGGATGTGTCTATCATACTCAATCAAAAACTCTAAGTCTTGTTGATTTTTTAAGAGAGATCAAATCTTCACACAAGACTCAAGCTATCTCTCTCATTTTCATAGTCTCTCCTGTGAGGCAGTCAAGTCGAGTCCCTCCCTGATACCATGTTGATTTTTGTATGAGAGATGATATTGTTTATATTATTTTAATATTATTTAATATGCAAAAGGATCACAACTGAAAGATAGATATCCAAAGAACAACGAGATATATGCTCAGGGAAACCCTCAAGGGGGAGAAAATCCTGCAAAATTTCCTCACTATAGATTCCTCCAACATGTACAATGTCATACAATGCTCTTTCATGAAGTCAATACTAAAGAGACTCAAGAACAAACCAAGAATAGCCTCCTAGATAAGTGTGCACTACTCTCTTATAATTATATTCAATAATATATCTCAATATGACTCGATATAACCTCTATTTATACTCTAAAAGAGTTAAAAGACACAACTTATCATTAAACCCTTTCACAATGACTTATCAAGTCAACCTTCTCGAGGTTATGACTAGTACAATTTCACTTTAGGAATAACTTCCTAAATTACATAAAATATCAACAAACTAGGGTGCCTAGGATGGCCACCAAGGTGAAACAAGGAAAAAATCATAACTTTTGAGCTCATGATTCATTATCAAATTTCAACCTATGATCATTACTCAAATTCCCAACGCATTAAATATGACACTTTACTCATGATTCATTATCAAATTTTAAATCTTCATTAAATATTCCCCAAGAGTAGGCCAGTAGAGAGTGACTTAATAGTTTATTTGTTCCTGTAGACTATAGTCAGGCACAAACAGGGAACAAGAGGAGAAATAAGGGTGATTTGGTGGCTAAACGATGAATTAAGCCAAAAGCATAGGAAAAGTCACTTAAGCCTAAGTCAATGAAGAAATAGAACAAAAAGGTGTTAAAGGGGGACTTAATTAATTAATTACTCACCTTAGGAGGAAAAATACCTAGCTTAAGTGATGTCAATGGTGAATTAGATTGGGAAGAGTATAAAAGGAGGAATCCGACCTAATTCCTCATTATGTTATGATTTGATGTTGAGATATTTATAGAGGAGGAGGAAATCGACCCCCTTATTGTTTTGTGGATTTCTGGAGGAAACCACCACCATTGATCGGTTTTGGTGCTGAGAGACACACCCTAGCCTATCGAAGATACCATCCAGGTATTTCACCATGCATTTCAGGTATCCAGTTCAATGATTGTGTAGCTTATCCATTGAGGGCACAAGGGCTAGAGAGAGGTATTGTGTGGCCGCTTGAAACAGTTCAGTATTTTTTTTATTCCTTCTGACTCATTAGAGATCTCACTAGAGTGCACCTATTGAGCCACTTGTCATCAGTTTCTGATGGTGGAATCTCCCAGAAGGTAGCAAACAGTCATTTAGGGCACAACTCTTGAGGAAGTACATTTGGGGTTCCAAGGGGTATTCTGGAGCATATATGAGGAAACCCTTCCGACCCATTACAGAGGAGGCCAGGAAAATCGTTTTAAGTCATACATCGTCAGATTCCTCTAGTGGGATCAGTAGGTCGCACTCCCACAACCCAAGAGGTGCATAAACCCCCAGGGGGTGACATACAGAGCTTCATAGATTGGATCGTTAGTCCGACAGTCACCAAGATAAGCGTAGAGGCCAGGGCGCTTCTTTTGAGACAATTTCCATCCCATTCCGATGAGTATCTCCATCAGGGCAAGTTTTCTAGATTCTACAGCAGTTATCGTGAGCTACCAACCTACTTTTTTTTTATCTATATGTGCATGAACAGATCAACCTTCATTTGTTTGATAACGGTTATTTCTTGTTAGTTGATTTGTATTCCATTGACGATCGATGAGATCTAACTGATGATTATTATATCTGCTTCCAGTTTATTATTGTATTTCCTATTTTTTCCTCATTATATATATCAGTGAGTTGTGTTGTCCTTTCTTTCGCATGCATTATATTTATACTTCTAAAACACTTAATGAATGAAACACACATGCAAAAATCACCAAGCATGTTCACACATTAAATCAAACACATCCAACGACACCTAGAGTATCAGATTTTAGTGACAAAACCATAGTTCAGCAGTAGATATCCAGATCAACTGGATCAGGGATATTTCATTGGTATCCGAGTGGTATCTACTATTAGGGGATTTTCTTTTTCTGCAAGTACAACCATACAGACAGTCCACCTTGAAGAGGAGCGGAGCAGAGAAGATGAATCCAAAATTTTATGGGCCATACAGAGTCATCAGGAGGGTAGGTGAGGTGGCATACAAGCTAGAGCTACCAGAGGGTAGCAAGATTCATAAGGTCTTTCACGTTTCTTTCCTTAAAAAGGAAGTGGGACAACAAGTCAACATTTCAGAGGAGTTTCCACCCTTGGATGAGGAGGGCCAATTGGAGCTAGTGCCAGAGGAGGTGCTCGAGAAGAGAGAGCGCAAGTTGAGGAAAATGGTCATCAGTTAGTTCTTGGTTAGATGGAGGGGTCTTCCAGTGGAGGATGCCACATGAGAGGGAGAGAATATTTTGCAACACTTGGGATTGATGTTTCTTGAGGACAAGAAATCTCAGGAAGGGAGGATTGTGATGTCCCGTTCCCAAGAGTAGGCCAGGAGGGAGTGAATTAGTATTCTATTTATTCCCATAGACTGTAGTCAAGAAAAAATAGGGAACAATAGGAGAAATAAGGGTGATTTGGTGGATAAATGATGAATTAAGCCAAAAATCATAGGAAAAGTCACTTCAGCCTCAGTCAACAAAGAAATAGAGCAAAAAGGTGTTAAAGGGGGACTTAATTAATTAATTACTCACATTAGAAGGAAAAACACCTAGCTTAAGTGATGTCAATGGTAAATTATATTGAGAAGAGTATAAAGGGAGGAATTCAAATTAATTCCTCATTATGTTATGATTTGATGTTGAGATATCTACAAAGGAGGAGGAAATCGAACCCTTGTTGTTTTTTGGATTTCTGGAGGAAACCACTACCTTTGATCAGTTTTGGTGTTGAGAGAAACACCCTAGACTATCGAACATACCATCCAGGTATTCCACTGTGCATTTCATGTATCCATTTCAATGATTGTGCAACTCAGCCAGTGAAGGCGCAAGGGTTAGAGAGAGGGTTTGTGTGGTTTCTTGAGAGAGTTCAATATTTTGTCGATTCCTTCCAACCCATTAGAGAGCTAGCCAAGGCACACCTATTGAGCCACCTATCTTCAGTTTTCGATGGTGGAGTCTCCCAGAAGACAACAAACAGTCATTTAGGGTGCAACTCTTGAGGAAGTACATTTGGGGTTACAGGGGGTATTCCAAAGCAGATCCGAGGAAACCCTTTTGACCCATTATAGAGGAGGCCAGGATGATCGTTTTGAGTCATACATTGTCATATTTCATCGATGGGATCACTAAGGCACACTCCCACAACCCAAGAGACGCGCAAACCCCCAGGGGGTGACATCCAAAGCTTCAAAGGTTGGATCTTCAGTTTGACAGTCACCAGGATTAGCCTAGAGGCCAGGGATCTTCTTTTGAGACAAGTTCCAGCCCATTCCGATGAGGATCACCATCAGGGTGAGTTTTTGGGATTCTGCAACAATTACCATGAGCTTCCAGACTTCTTTTTGTTGATCTATCCATGCATGCACAGATCAACCTTCACTCGTCTAATCACAGATATTTATTGTTAGTTTATTTGTATTCCAGTGACAATCCATGAGATCTAACTGATTATTATTATATCTTCTTCCATCTTATTATTATATTTCCTGCTTTTTCCTCATCATATATATCAATGAGTTGTGTTGTCATTTCTTTCGCATGAATTATCTTTATACTTTGTAAACACTTAATGAATGAAACACACATGCGAAAATCACCAAGCATGTTCACAGATTAACTCAAACTCATCCAGAAACCCCCAGAGTATCAAAATTCAATGAAAAAACCGTAGTTCAGCAATAGATATCTAGATCAGCGGGATCGAGGATATTTCAGCGAGCATGACAAGCGAGAATGATTGGTGTGCGGTTTTCCTTAAACCACCACTTAGTAGAAGAATTACAACTTATACTAGACAACGTTTTATGGTTTTCCTTAAACCTCCACTTGGTAGAAGACTTTCAACTTCTACTACAGAAAAATTTATGGTCATATTTAAACAAGCATTCAAGAGCATTTCAAATTAGCATAAGATATCAGATTCAACTTCTAACTAGCTTAAGAAATGTTCTGAGAACCATTGAACCTAGAGCCAAGTTCCAGAATTCGTGGTCATCCTTAAAACACCAGATTGGTTTGTGGCCTTCCTTAAACCACCACCACCATTTAGTGGAAGACATCAACTTATGTTATCCATTTGGTTTTTGGTCATCCCAAAACCACTAAATTCATAGAGCACATTCAACCACTGGCAGGAGCAAACTTCTAAACTTCAATCGTCCACCTTCAAACTTCAACTCTCTTCTTGGACTCATATACACCCCTTCAGATTAAGGGGGGGGGGGGTGTTGGAAATGTAATCCTTTTAAGTTACTTGAATAAGGAATCTGGAATTTCACAAGACGTATCCATTGTAGGGAGTTCAAGACACCTCTTGAAATACAAATCCAAGGGTCACATTAATGTACTTATACATGTATCATATTGATGAATATAACACATTCACGCTTATCCTAATTCATGAGTTTAATAGTGGGTACAAACTCAACCAATCTTGGAAACCCATCATTCATCGCCCTCGTCAGCAAACCTAATGTGTTTTTCTTCTCACCCCATATTCTCATCCATTCCCCCCCTCCTATATCCTCTCATCCATGTGATCCCATGTATTCATTTCTCTAAATCAATGTCCCCCCTTTTTTTCTCCCCTCTTATATATTTTCATTTTTTTTTTTTTTTAATTCATTTATATGTCAATCCCCCTATACTTTTAACTCTAACTTTTAATCATCTTTTCTTCCCCTTTTTAATCTTATTATCCCCCTCATAATCTTATTTTTAATACATTAATTTAATTCACAACGGATAATACTTGTCCACTTTCCAAATTGTAACCCTCTTATTTTAATCATTTAACTAATTGTTGAATTAAATTCTACGTCAATCCCGTCCCCTTCACTTTTAATCCACCCTTTTAGATATATTTTCAATCATCTTATCAACCCCCTTTTTTAATTTTCTTTTCTTTTAATATTCTTTTCTAATTCTCTTTTAATCTTCTTTTCATACTTTATTATTTTTATTAATTTAATTCACAATGGCTAATTCATAACGACCAACAATTTTCCACTTTCTAAATTGTAACCCAATGTTCTTATCAAATTGCCTCTATAAACTTCCCTCAACACTCTTTTCACACATCATTTCTTCAATAGTCCTTGATAATGGGTGGAGTGTCCACTTGAAACGTTGGATGTTTCATAAACTCCATACACAGTTTACTTCCATAAATCTAAGTCAACAACTTTTATTAGATTTATTTTATCTATTGTTGCTCTTGATTTTGAAATAGAACAAATTGATGTGAAGACAACATTACTACATGGTGATTTAGAAGAAGAAATATGCATGAAGTGACCAAAAGGATTTGCAGTGAAGGGAAAGAAATAGATGGCATGTATGATGAAAAAGTCCATTTTTAGGTTAAAGAAATAACCAAGGATTTGGTATCAAAAATTCGATACTTATGTGTTGGGATTTGGGCTTCACAAGGAGCAAATCCGATCACTGTGTGTATTCCAAATTAGTCGGTGATCATATTATTTATTCGGTCTTGTATGTGGATGATATGTTGTTGATAGGAAATGACAAGGAGATTATTCATGATGTAAAAACTCAGTTATCCTATAAATTTCACATGAAGGATCTTGGTCCTACAAATTTCATTTTGGGCATGGAAATTAAAAGAGATTGGGAAAAAAAGAAAATATGGTCAAATATGTTGATATTATGGTAGTTGTGGGAGGCATTAACCTCCACGTGTAACTTTTGACAAGACTAGAATATTCCAAGAAGTAAGAGAAACCCTAAAACATTGGATAATAACCTTAGAAGACAAGTCGACTCAAGAGAATATTTAATATTGAGTTATTAGTCTCCAGAAAGAGAAGTCGACCCAATCAAGTGAGATAGAGCAGTACAAATAGAGGGTGCTAGAGCTCATTTGTCACTCACTCACTCACAACTGCATAAGGATAAGAAGTGCGCATGACTGGAGGAAAACTGTAGTTGTAGCAGTGGTGACTTGGTTTATTGGTTATGGTTTGGACTTTCTGCTTGGTCTTTGGTTATTCTTGCTTGGTGCACTAGCCTTGGTTGGCTATTGGTCTGCTACCATAATTATTATGTCTATCAAGGTTAAGGTGCTCGGGGGTGGCCTTTGTGCCTATGGTTGGGTGACAATATTGCTATATTGTCTATGGTGAAACGAACACACCCATTTTTCTAACAGGTTATGGGCCCACACCTCCTTCAGTCAGTCTAACAACTGGAAGGAATCTAAGCCATAATATTATCAATATCGTTGAAGAACTGCCACTATGGTTTCTAGCAGGTGCGGTTACTAAAGCATTGTCGCTAGGGTTACTAGCAAGTGCAGTTGCAAACCCAAAAACCTCTTTCCCAACACCTTATAATGGAACACTTTACTCAAGGAGAGGATATTCTAGTGAGCCTTAGTCCAGTGTACCTATTGGCACTCTCAAAAAGAAAAAAATGTCAAGATTTAGATTTTGGGTCAAAGTCAACGTTTGACTAGTCAAAGTCAACATTTGACTAGTCAAAGTCAATGTTTTGTTAATATTATGGAAGCTACGGGAGGTATTTACCTCTACATGTGAACCTGACAAGAATATAAGACTCTGGAAAGAAAGAGAAACCCTAATGAGTTGGCTCATAACCCTAGAAGCCTTGATGACTCAAGAAGATAATTTATATTAGGCTATTAGCCTCCAAGAGAAGAAGTCGAACAGAATTAATAATAATATATTGAACAGACACATACCCAAAAGGATAAGTCGGCCCCAAAAAACTGGCAGGATTACTATAAATACAGGGCACCAGTTCTCATTTGTAGCATCTCAGAATTATAGTTTTCCCAGTTGGTGGGCACTGCAGTTGCAGTCTAGTGTGCAGGTTTGGAGGAGGGTTGCAGGTATAGCTGCAGCAACAGCTAGTTCTTAGTTTTGGGTTGAATATCTCTTGGCTAGGGTTTGGATTACCTGATCAACTTTTTGTGATGCACTATCCTTGGGGATTGATGCGCTACTCTTTGTTTGTCTATCTAGCCTAGGGTTTTCTTCCGGAGGAATTCTCATTCAAGGTTAAGGTGTTCGGAGGGAGGCTTCGGCCTATGGTTAGGTGACGAAGGTATCGTCAATGGTAAAATGAGCACACCATATTCTATATTCTAACAGGTTATGGGCCCACGCCCCTTCAGTCAGCCTAAAACGCTGGAAGGAAACATAGCCGCTAGATATTGAGCTCGTTGAGGTACTGCCGCTAGGGTTAATAGCAGGAGTAGTTTCCAAAAGCACTGCAGCTAGGGTTACCAACAGAAGCAGTTGAAGAAACCCTAAACCTCTTGTCGAGGCACCTTAAGTGATGAGATTGACCTAATCTCTGGATAGATCAGTGCACCTTAGCCCAGCGCATCTCCTGGTACTCTCAGAAGCCAAGACATGAAGTTTGGATTTCTGGTCAAATCTAGGGTTTGACCAAGTCAAGCAAGCCATGATGAACTCTATGAAGTCTGAGAACAAGATAGATGGAGCCTATAACTTCAGAGCATGGAAGACAAGGATTGACCTCATCCTTGCTAACAATAAAGTGTTGGACATTGTGAAAGGAAAGATTGTGAAGCCAGAGTTTGAAGAAGGAGAAGAGAAGGAATCGCAGAACGTTGCAGCTATGGAGAAATTCAAAGACATTGACATCAATTCCATGAGTATCATAGTGGATTCCATAAAACACCACTTGATACCCTACATATCCCATCTTGACTCATCGAAGAAGATGTACGATTCCCTAACAAATCTCTTGTCAGTCAGAAACATTGGACAAGTTATGAGTCTGAAGAATAAGCTCCGTGACATGAAGATGAATGATGAAGACAACATAACATCATACTTTGTAAGGATCTCCCAGTTAATAGATCAAATACAAGGTATTGAAGAGATCACTTCAGAAAAGGAATTGGTGAACATAGTACTCAATGGTCTTCCCAAGACATGGGATGCATTTTCCGCAAGCATGAACACAAGGAAGGAGTACCCGACATTTGAATAACTTTGGACTTGTTGTGCTCAAGAAGAATCAAGGATCAATGTAAAAGAGAAACCTCAAAATAAGTACGATGATCAAGCCTTCACAACAAGATTCAAGAACTTCAGGGACAAAAGAAAGTTTGATTCAAGAAGGAAGCCAAAGCAAAGAAAAGACATTTCAGAAATACAGTGCTTCAACTGTCAAAAGTACGATCACTACAGAAATCAATGTCCCGAGCTAAAGAAAAGGAAGGAGAAACATGAAGCATCGATTGTCGAAGAAAAGGAACCTACAAAGAAGACTAAGTAGGATGGAAGAGACTTCTTCTACTAAAAGGTAACAACACTCTTCTTATTTTCTATACATATCTTGCTTACATCGTCTTTGTACATATCTTGTATATCTATCTCTTGGAAGATAATGTGTTCCAAGAAGAACTATGGAAGAACAACAAAATAAGGATGAAATACAAATCATGTGAAAGACATTACAAGATAAGACCGAAATCAGAATCAATCCTGAAGAGACTTGGAAAAAGAAAAGACAGAAAGAAGTCAACAATCAAAAGGAAACTGGAAAAAGACTCATGACATTCTATAGAAGACAACAAGACAGAAGCGTAGATTCTGATAGACAAGAAATCCAATTATATATATTGCAGAAGACAATAAGGATGGAGATGGAAGCATGAACTCAGTCAGACGAAGGGGGAAAATTATATGCACTTATACATGAAGCAAGGACTAGGAGGGAGTTAATCCTATGATCCATTGAAGATGATGAAATGTATATATATCCATGGTAGCAGTCATGAAAGACAGTACGTGTTCAGCTCAACTGCAGAAGAATACTTTTTCGAAGAGTAGCCTTAAAGTATTCCTGGTTGTCCATCCAGAACCGTGAACCGATGATGAAGGTAAGAAGTGGAATCTCTAGGGAATGGAATCTATAAGAAACTCCATGGACCCAAGAGCTAAATAAAAACATGAAGAAGAACATGAAGATTCCAAGAAAGAAGGATCAGAACAACCAGTCATTGTATCAAGAATCACAAGATTACCAGCCTAATATGAACTCACTAAAAGAAATCAAGCAGAAGAACCAAAAGCTATGATGAAGAACAGTGTATGGAAAAACTATGAATGAAAGCATTACAAGATCCAGAACCAGAGGCTCTCCCAGATGGAGGGAGAAGACTATGATGATTGATTGTTCCAGTACACCAGACATATCACTGCATGAGTCATTATATCATTCGCAACATCCATGAGTTGGAATTTTACATCAGATAAATGCAAAGAATGTTCTCTAGAAGAAATTGAGTAAGGAGTGCATGCAGAGCAATCTCAAGACTTTGAGACATACCAGAAAGAGACTCTTGTATACAGATAAGAAGAAGACAACTTGGTGGAGAACCTCCAGTGCACAGCAGAAGCATGGTGAAGATTTCCTATAACATCAAGATGACTACTCAAAAGATCAGATCTCGTGATGATAGAAGAAGTATCACATGGATATGTTCCAATTATCCAACTATGATATACTCTATTTTTCATATCTACATGAAGCCTTCACAGTATTCTAGACTAAAGTACAAGCATTACATTATCCATGATGAAGTCCAGAAAGAAGAAAGTGATTCTCCAATACATATCTCCGCAGATGAGCAGATAAGAATACATTTTGGTAAAGCCTCTATTCAAGATGAAAGAACTTGCATACTCAAGCTAGAGCTCGTGGAAATAACTCTCTTAGCTGGAAGGGAAGACTCTCCAAACTAGAAGAAGGTACAGAAACATTTATTTTTGTAATTGAAATAACTCTCCAGTTATGAGGGAGCATCGAAAATATTATTTATCTTTGTAATTGAAAAATAGTCCAGATTGGACAGATGCTTTCCTGTTCGGAAAGTGGATTGAGATTTCCAATGGACAGTGACTTCCCATTGTAGCTAGCATGGGAGGTAGACTGATTGCTGATGTATCATAGACATGGAATTCCCATTATGGGGAGTGGTCTAGGACAGTCATTCTTCTTGACAGTCACTCTGAGTAGTGGTCAAGTAGAATGGTCTGCCTCGTTGGGCAGTCATTCTTTTGAAGTTCACAATTGTGAGCAGTTTTGAAGAATCATTTGTTTTGGAGGTTGATGCAGGACACACATTCCTCGAGGGTTATACATTCTCTCCAGGTTACACTTTAGTGTCAAAGGAATGGCCCAGGGTGGGGAATGGTCCGGACAGTTATTCCTCAAGGGAAGACTCAATCTCTCCAGGTTACACTTTGTTTAGTGTTGGAAGAATGGCCCAGGGTGGGGAGTAGTCCAGGCTCAGCAATCAGGGATAGTTATTCCTCGAGGGAAGACTCATTCCTTCCAGGTTACACTTTGTTTAGTGTCGGAAGAATGGCCCAGGGTGGGGAATAGTCCAGGACAGTCATTCCTTAGGGCAGACTCATTCCCTCTAGGTTACACTTTGTTTAGTGTCGGAGGAATGGCCTAGGGTAAGGAATGGTCCAAAAATTTCTCAAGGGCAGACTCATTCTCTCCAGGTTACACTTTGTTTAGTGTCGGAGGAATGGCCTAGGTTAAGGAATGGTCCAAACATTTCTCGAGGGCAGACTCATTCTCTCCAGGTTACACTTTGTTTAGTGTCGGAGGAATGGCCTAGGGTGAGAAATGGTCCAGGCTCAGAAATCATAAATAATCCTTCTTCCTTGTTTGTGAAAAATAGGGCAGATAGCCCATTGCTGATGAGGGAAGACATTCTTTCAGATCTCACAAACGTGAGTGAAATATTGGCCCAGAGGATTCAGGTTATCTTTAACAGTATTTTCTATGCAGTATGACATCAGATGATTGTTAAGGACAGTAGAGATATACTACTGTGGTGGATATGTTCCACTGATCATGAGGCAAATATTCTTTCAGAGCTCATAGATGTGAGTGAAAGAGTAGTCCAAATAATTCAATCTATATCATAACATTGTTTTTATGCAGATGAAAACTACTGTGGTGGCAGACATTCTTTCAGATCTCACAGACGTGAGTGAAAGATTGGCCCAGATGATATAGTTTTTATCATAACATTGTTTCTATGCAGGATGCTCTCAGATGTTTGTTATGAAGACTATATGACAGTAGATGAGGACTATTGTGGTGAATATGTTTCACCGTTCGCAACCATACGTTGTTGATCAAGTACTTATGTATTACTTGATGTGGCAGTGAACCACTGGATTGTAGTTATGTACTACTATGAATAGACACAGGTGTGTTTTATCCTCATTCTAATTGCCTTGAAGACTATCAACAGTTTATTGGAGATGATGATCATTCAGATGAATGATGAATAGAGATTTTCCAGATGGAAAACAGTTCAAAACCTTTTACTCCTCTTATATCACTCCATGGTGAGAGTGAATTATTCAACATCATATCTAACTACTCAGATGAAGTATGGTTTCAAGAAATGATGCAACTGATGATGATGGTGATGCTCATGATCTAGTCATGAAATAGTCTAAAGGACTATATTGATGCTACCATGTAAATGGTATATTTTGTGCTCAAAGTCCATTACCTATAAATACCTCTCTAGCTAGGAGGGAGTTTTAATATTATGGTAGTTGCGGGAGGTATTTACCTCTACATGTGAACCTGACAAGAATAGAAGACTCCAGAAAGCAAGAGAAACCCTAATGAGTTGGCTAATAACCCTAGAAGCCTTGATAGCTCAAGAAGATAATTTATATTAGGCTATTAGCCTCCAAGAGAAGAAGTTGGCTAGAATTAATAATAATATACTGAACAGACACATACCTAGAAGGAGAAGTCGGCCCCAGCAAACTCGCATGATTACTATAAATACAGGGCGCTAGTTCTCATTTGTAGCATCTCAGAATTGCATTTTTCCCAGTTGGTGCGCACTGTAGTTGAAATCTGGTGCGCGGGTTTGGAGGAGGGTTGTAGGTGTAGCTGCAGCAGCAGCTAGTTCTCATTTTTGGCTTGAATATCTCTTGGCTAGGGTTTGGACTATCTGATCAGCTTTTTGTGATGCGTTATCCTTGGGGATTGATGCACTACTCTTTGTTTGGCTATCTAGCTTAGGGTTTGCTTCCGGAGGAATTCTCATTCAAGGTTAAGGTGCTCGGAGGGAGGCTTCGGCCTATGGTTGGGTGACGAAGGTATCATCAATGGAAAAACGAGCACACCATCTTGTATATTCTAACACGTTTGACATGTCAAAGTTTGAACAACTATCAGTCAACATAAATCATGAATGAAAAGGCAGATCATCTACACTATTAAGGTCTTACAGGAACTCTTGAAGATGACATGTGGATAATTTATAGTGGATCTTCCAGGCATATGACAGGAAACTAGGTCAGACTCTCTAATCTGATTGAAAAGAAGACATCTCACAAAGTAGAACTTGGAGATAAGAAAACCTATCCAGTCAAAAGAATTGGTCAAGCCTCCATCAAACTGGAATCAGGTAACAATGTTCATTTGAGTAATGTCTTATATCTACCTAGTTTAGAAAAGAATCTTGTATATATATCTTTCCTAGAAGACAAAGAAAATAGAATTCAGCCTTTGTATATGGTGAAGTACTATCTTGGTCTAGATACTCTAGCATAGAGAATTCTAGAGTTATTGGAACTCGTGAAGGAAGATTATACAAACTACTAGAACGTAATGATGAAGCTATTGTACATGATGAAGTCAATCCCAATGAACTTTGACATAGAAGGTATGCTCATCTTAACTATCACGCATTACCTTTCCTCAAGAAAATGGTTGAAGGTGTTGGGGCCCTATAATTATAGGTAACTCGATTCTTTGACTGTTGATTTGGCATTTCCCCCGTGATGAAGACTTCTGGCTCGGTTGACCCCTCTTTTCCCCTCCATCCATTTCACCCAATCCTCCATCAGCCTGCTACATCCTTCATCCTCCACTGCGCCCTCACTCCCTTGTCTTTTCGACCCATTGAGTACGCCTCCCCCGCCACTCATCTGACTAAACAAACTTAGGTTAAAAGAAAAATCAATTGGTTTAGTATAGTTAGACTAGATTAGTCTTATGAATAATTAATTATTAATTAATTAATGATTAATTATTAAATTAGTTTGTTAATAGTTAGGTTAGTTTATTAATATAAAC
>ML798420.1:121808-156039 GCA_009831015.1 Picea engelmannii
AATACCACTTACCACCTCAGGGGGGATCCGGAATACCACTTACCTCTCCAAAACTGCCCTCCCCCAATTTCACAAAACCGTTGTTTTTCCAATTTTGACACCTCGTCTTGCGAAGCGGATTATGGGAAAACGAAGATAAAATTTAAAACACCGAAACAGGTTTTTGTTTATAACGGGATGAAGAACAAAAACCTCTCCCATTTTTTTCAAAGGTTCCTCCAGTTGGGAGAATCGAGGCTATCTTTCATAATCATTTTTCGGATTTCTGGTTTTTCCTGTTACAATCCCTATTTTGCGGGAGATTTTTCGGCGAGGTGGAATCGAAATTTGAGAAACTGAAGGAGGTTTTTTCTCCATACAATACAATATACAATAATGTCCTACGGTTTTTTCACAAGTGTCACTGATTGAGAGAAATCAATGACTGAGTGTACCCCTATTTTCAGCAAATTCAGCCAAATTTGCAGTTCCGGATTTTTGCGGATTTTATGCTATTCTTGGTCGAGGTAGTTGAATCTGATCTTTTGAGTCTGGGGAGAGTCTTTTTTATAAATTGTAGTGATTCAAATGTGTAAATTTGTTGATCATTGCACCCAAAAAGACCGTTCTCTGTAATTGTTTAGATCCACCAGTAATACAAAGGAATTGGTGCACAAGATTCTTGCGTCTGGACATTGGTGATGTTTTTCTTGCTATGTTAATGTTTTCTTACTCTGTTATCACCTTGTTTTCTAATTCCAACTGTTAAAAGGAAGTTAAAGAACAAAATTTACCTCACGTACTCTGTATCTGGTCTTTTATCAGTCTGCATGTTATTCTTCTGATTTTGAGTTAAAGAAATTCTTGAATACTTCTTTACTTAAATGAACCTCTCACCTGTTTTATCTTTCCATCACATTTTATCTTAATTGATCCAGTATCTTGGCTATCTCTCCCTATGAAGAAGACCTTTAAAATTTGTTTATATGACCTTAAGTTTTGACACAGACCCCATATCCCAATGGGATTCTAAAGCAATCATTCAGCCAAACACCTCAAAAAAAAAAAAAAAACTTGTTCTGCATAACTAGCATAATATCCTATTTCAAACAAATCTAAATTTGACAAAGAGATCCCTCTCTAAGTCTCGGAGGGATAGATCCCTGACTTGAAGCGGTTTTGATGTTGCCTTTGTGACTTCCTCCACAGCCTTGGGCAAATTACAGAGTGCTAACAGAAGGAATACAAAAAATACAATCTACACATGAAGGAATTTGCAGAGAATATGCACTTGGTAAAAATGTTAAGAATCCATTATCAAGTAGCGATAATAGATCTAAGGAAATCCTATATCTAATACATTCATATGTTTGCGGTATGATGCCAGTCAAATATCTATGAGGTTCTCTTTATTAAGTAACCTTCATAGATGATTACTCAAGAAATACTTGGTTATATATCTTAAATACAAAGGATGAAGTTTTCAGGAAGTTTAAAGAATTCAAAGCAGAAATAGAAAACTTCACAAGAAATAAAATCAAGACTTTGAGAACAGATAATGGAGGAGAATACACATCCAAGGAATTCATTTCCTTTTGCAAATCAACAAGGATTAGGAGGGAGCTAACCATTCCTTATAATCCTCAACAAAATGGTGTACCAGAAAGGAAGAATAGATCCATTGAAGAAATTGTGAAGGAACTAATTAATGATCAAGGTTTATCCATGTATTTATGGGGAGAAGCAACCATGACAACAATATATGTTCATAACAGAACTCCCCACCGCATATTGAAGGATATGACTCTAGAAGAAGTCTTCTCAAAAAAGAAACCTAATGTGGAACACTTAAGAATCTTTGGGTGCCTTGTTTACATTCATATCCCCAAGGATAAAAGGAAGAAACTAGAACCCTTAGGAAAGAAGGGCATATTTGTGGGATATAGTGAATCCTCCAAATCCTATAGAATCTTTATTCTAGAACAACATAAGATCGAAGTCAATAGAGACGTAACCTTCAATGAAAAGATGAATTTCAAGAAATCTGTAGAAGAATCCATGGAAGAAGAATATGAAGAGCCTAAAGAAGAAATCACCTGTATTCTAGAAATTCAGAATGAAGAAATCAAACAACTTGATCATCTGGTGCAACCATGCAAACTTATTGAATCATTCATTGTACCCAAAACTAGAAAACCTCCAGCTTGGCTTGAAGCTACTCTACAAGAAGTAGAAAGGATAAAAGCTCCAGGTGGCACTTTCAGAGAAGGCAAGAAGCCCAAAATATTCTCCAACTATGCAACATGTATTACAAAATTTTTAATGAAGAACCCACCACATTTGAAGAAGCAGTTCAAAAGAAACAGTGGAAAGAACCCATGACAAAAGAATACTAGTCCATCATTAAAAATGACGTATGATAAATTGTTCCTAGACCCAAGGAAAAATTAGTGGTAACTTCAAAATGGGTCTACAAGATCAAACATGCAGTGGATGGAAGCATAGATAAATTCTAGGAAAGGTTCATGGCTAGAGGGTTCTCCCAGAAGGAGGGAGAAGATTATGACAAAACCTTTTCTCATGTTGCCATGTATACTTCTATTAGAGACATTATGTCTCTTGTTGCTTCCATGGGATGGATTTTACATTAGATGGATGTAAAGACAACCTTTCTCAATGGAGAAATTGAACAAGAAGTATACATTGAGCAACCTAAAGGTTTTGAGGTACATCCCAGAGACACTCATGTTTGCAGATTAAAGAAAGCCTTGTATGGACTCAAGAAAGCTCCAAGAGATTGGTATTCTAGAATTGACAGTTACTTAATAAGACTTGTCTTCTCTAAGAGTCATGCATATCCAAATATATACTACAAGGTTGTGAACAATGCACCTGTCATTCTACTACTGTATGTCAACGATTTATTCTTGACAGGTGCATAGTCTCTCATCACCCAATGCAAGAAGGAATTATCTTCTGAGTTCGATATGAAATATCTTGGTATCGTGCACTATTACTTGGGACTAGAAGTATCGCAGAAGCATGGTGAAATATTCCTTGGACAAGGAACGTATAAAGTGAAGATTCTTCAGAAATTTGGAATGATGGATTGTAAATCCATGGCCACTTCTATGACCACAGATATAAGAAAAGTAAGAGACTTAGATTATGATCTAGTAGACTTGTCCCTATTAATATGCAATTGATTGGGTCGTCGATGTATCTAGTGAATACTCGACCATATATTTGCTTTGTTGTAAATAATTTAAGCTAGTTCCAGGTGGAACCTAGACATGAGCACTGGATAACTGCAAAGTATTTTCTAATATATATTCATGGGACGTTAAACTATGGTTTAAGATACACCTCATCCAGTGATATACAAATTCATGGATTCACAGATTCATATTGGGCAGGGAGTGCAGGGGACAAAAGGAGTACTTCAGGGATGTGTTTTAGTTTAGGATCTGTTATTATATCATGGGCCAACAAGAAACAAAAGTCTGTTGCACTTAGCACAACAGAAGCAGAATATATTGCAGCATGTGAGGCATGTACCAAAGCAGTATGGTTGGGGAAGCTGATTTCTGAATTATTTAGGTACCATATTCAATTGTAACATACTATGACAATCAAAGTTATATGAGGCTATCAAAACAACCAGTGTTCCATGAACGATCAAAACATATTGAGAGCAAATACTACTTTATTCGTGATAAATTCCAGGAAGGAGAAGTGAAACTCCAGTATATCTCCACAGATGAGCAGGTAGAAAATATTTTGACAAAGCCTTTGTCCAAGATAAAGTTTGCATACTTAAGGGACAAGATGGGGCTCGTGGAGATAACTCCCTTAGATGAAAGGGAAGAGATGGATCCCCAGGTTGGGAGGGAGCAATGATATGTTATTGATCCATGGGAAGTCATTTTTCAGTTCGGAAAATGGTCCAAGTTGGGAAGTTCCTTTCCAGTCTAGAAAGTGGTTCGATATTTCTGACGGATAGGGATTTTCCAGTTCAGAAAATGGTCTAGATCAGACAATCATTTTTGTAACGAAAATGGTCTGATAGATTGTCGATGTACCTGTTGATGGGTCCTAAATCCCTTTAGTTCAACAGTAGGAACCAAACCCTCCACTAAGGCCTAATTAGAATCTGCAGTGTTTAATATTGGAATGGTTCTGCAGATCTTGCGATCCGACCAATTAATCGATGAGCTTTACGTTTTCTTGTGAAGGCCTCTCCTTTGGGTTAGGCGTTCTCTTTTTGTATTTTATTTTTGGTGTGATTGGTATAAGATGGAAAGCTGGTATAAACCAACTAGGAAACAAATGGGAACAAACTTAAACTACTGGAGAAGAGACTGGGTTTGGGATAACCCTTACACCCTAGCACACAGATAATGATCGTATACCATAGACCTAGTACTAATACATTAACCATGTGAATATTCCAATTACTGACTGAGATACAAATTATCAGAAGAAAACATGCATGTGATAAACAACAGTAAGAAAAATAATTCACTCAACTCTAATCATCAATCACATAATAATACAAAGATTCATTTTCATCATTAAATAAAGAACTGTAAAACATTGCATCAGATAACTTATCAATAGATTCAATAGCTCTTACTCGTTACTGCATCTATTCATGAGACAGAATAGGAAATAGTTCTTCTCCACATCCAATCATACACGCATTTGATGAAAACATAAACTTGTCTCTGGTCCAGAAGGACTTCTCCATTAAAGGCAACTCCAAAATAATTCTTAAAAAAACCATAAATGCGAGTTTCTTGCAACAACCATCGACCCTTAACTAATCGTTCGATGCTCTTATTTATAACATAAAATTAACTAAAAATAACGGCTAAAGTGCAGATGAGTAAAACAAAATTCGCCACGTGGAATTCTCTCCTATCAATTTGTCTTAGATTCATCTCAAGATATCACTTAAAAGGGTGACTCTTCTCGTACTCCACCCATTGGATGAACCCTCAAAGGTGTTGGCGTACGAGAATCTGTGTTGTTCCATCGGGGCCGCATAAATATCTCTTATCTCTACCGCATGTGCCTGATACTTGACCAGACTGACACTTAATTGTTGCAGCATAGCCCGATCTTTGATCGGGTGTTCCATAAAATGTCACACCTGCCCTAACGTTGTGTCTCTCACCTTTGATAGTTCTTCGGCCCAAGATGAATCTTTCTTGGTGTGCGATTTGACTATGTCGCGCAAGTCGACAAATTCATCGGGTGTGCCAAAGTCGGGGAGTTCAATAGTTTGGGCATCGGGAACAAGATAAGGCGTCTTCTCAGGTCCCTTTTCTTCTTCTATCGGCACAGGGGTCTTAAGAGATACCTCTAGGCTTTCATCATCGTCATATATCTTTATCATCTCGCAGAGGGGGTATGATGCAATTTCTTCCACTGATACCCCGACTGTCTCCGGCTGAGCTGAAACACCCGTCAATGACCTGGTCGGTGGCGTTGTAAACCCAGGGTCATCTAACCCAGTAATTTCTTCAAGATCTATGATTTCAAGGCCACTTGGGCCTATATGGCTTCTATCCGGGTTGTCTTCAGGGAGCACTTCCATCCTGATGAGGTCCGGGTTATCTCACATCTGATCCATCATCTGCTACGCCTGTTCCATCATGAGTAACCCCATATCCCACATGTCCTAAGCCGTAGGGAAATTTCTTTCTTGTATCGGGGCCACCAAGGGAATCTCTTCTATTTCAGCTGCTACCATTTCCTCTTTGGCTCTGAGGACCTCTTGACCCGTTTGTTCTAGAATAATAATCTGGTCATCCAGGCTCATGGCTTTGAACCTAGTCATATTAGGGTCGGCCATCCTTGCTGCAACTTTATCCCAAGCCTGAACATTTTCCGCGAAGACCTCATCTTCAAATTTGTCATGGGCGTATGGCCAACAAGACGACACTTGAGATGCATGTTTCAACACTAGACCTTTTGGGTCATGTTTGCAAAAACAGTCGGTCTGGAATTATAACTCTAATTGACTCAGTCCTTCCTGCTTCACTTGGGCAGTGTCTTTTACCAGGTAGAAACCTATATGGCATCCATAAGGTATAAATGCTCATTTCTTGTATTTCACCAGGGAAGCATTGTAGGCTTATATGATAGTCTGGTAGCATATCTCCCCTACCACTAGTCGATCAAGAACATGCACGGGTAAAAGGTGTGGTGCCCTGGTGGCCCCGAAAACCCTGATATATGTATCATGCTCATCTAGATACCAGTGTCCAACCTTTGATATTATCTTTTTGGCCGCATCTGATAGTCTTGGACACTCTTTCTTGAAAAAAATGAAATGAATGCGAGCGACAAATTCATCGCAGATGAGGGAGTAGGATGTTTTGTACCTATTCTCCCATAAGACGCTGAAATATACATGGATCGGGAGTTCCGAGATGTGCCATCTCAAGTTAATTCCAGAGAAAACATTTCTGGTGCAAATGACGTCCAATAAATAAGAATCCATGTAGAAGGATGGAGTTTCTCCTTCTTTTGGTGTCCGAGCCTGTTGTATGCAAATGCTCAACTGCTTGGAAATGATGGCACCCCAGTTAAAACCTCTCCTAGAAATGGCTATAGTATAAGCTAGAGGCATCCAAGCCTCTAAAAACCTGGAACAATCTTTCTCTCCATACAACTGGCAGATGAGGGCCATTATATAGATATACGGCTCCCTTAAGTTGGTCGTTTCGTACCAACCGAAGGTCCAATTGGTGTAATTTTTATCCTCTCTCCACCATGAATCCATCACCCGGGAAGTGTCATGGTTCTCATAAAATTTGACGATGAAATCGGTGTTCAGTCGCTCTTTCGAGTCTCTGAGCTTATAATAATTCTGCACCTCTATTGGAAGGAAAACCCCGACACACTCGCCATTGTTGTCTTTGATTAGACACTTTTGTGTGTCCGTGTGGTTGATGAGCCATTGCAACAGTTCTATACAGGGGAACGTCGGGGTTCTGCTCACTACAATGTGCAGGTATGACAGTCAGATATTTGGAAAAACTTCATCGTCGAGCTTTATCATATCGGGGTCACTGTGTAGGATATATTCTGGGAATTCCTCCTAGCTGATCTTCTTGAAGAGTTCTCCCGAGTGCGGGAGTACCGCCTTGCCCCCTGTGTTTTCCTCAGTGTCTCCAAAGTCCGGAGGTTGAGTGAAAATATTCTTGGTGGATGTTCTGATGACTGGTTCCGGCCTTGGAGAAAATTCTAATTGTTTAGCTGGCCATGGGGATGAACCTTCTCCCACCTTTGGTTCCTTTAGCTTAGACGCTCTCGGAAATCACCTAGTGTTTGGATTTCTTGGAGGCATTGTTCCTACAAATGAAACAATCCTTTAGGGACGACGCACAAAGTAGCATTGGATCCTAATGTATATATGAAGTGAAAACACAGAAAATCCAGACTGATACATACCTGTAACGCTTTCTAAAATTTGTAGTTTGATACTCACGAGGGCTCGAAATATTTTGAATTGATCGTCTTGTTCTTCTGGATGCTCTGAAACTCCTTTGCGCATAGAATTATATTGTTTACAATGGATCAAGAGGATTTAACGGAGAAGAACTTACCGATCATATTAACTAATTAATTCGGGTGATGATTGAAATTCAAACAAAATCTCCGTAATTTAATTCATCGTGGGTTGAAGGTGGAGGCACGGAGGGTGATTTTTTCTATCGGTAAATTCAAACGGTCCTTTTGATTCGCACACTAATTAGCAACTAATGCAAGATTTGGAATTAATTAGTCCCTTAAATTCTCCAAATAATAACGTATCTAGCGCTAAAACGTCCCATCGTGTTGCTTTCCTGGTGGATGAGTCAGGGATCAACAAGGTGTTACGGGTGTTTTAGTTGATATTCTTCTGTGAAAAACCTCCAACGCCGATCGATTTCAGCGTACGGTGCTGACGTGGCACAAATGGCTCAGGATACGTGACATTGAAGACCAGTGAATTAGATTGTGGGTAATGGTCAGACTCGGGACTTTATTCAAGTTGTGTGCTCTAAGCTAAGCCTGGGATCGCCGATGCTGAAAAGGTATCATGGATAAACCTATTGCGTAATTTCTTTGGATTACTGTCCTCAAACTCCCGATGCCAAAATGTTTTGAAAGTCAGCAATCAAAGAAAAACTTTAGTGTGGTCTGAATGATCGTCACGATTCAGTATTCTCTGATTTTGCTAAGCGCGTCGGCTATCGGCTATCGGCGATATCATTTCTTCCTTCGTTAATGTTTACTCTCTTGGCCTTTTACCAACGTCGAAGGGGATCGATTATCGACGACATCCTTGTGTGACTCTTGTCACGAAAGAAAACTTTCTTTTGCTAATGCCGATGAAGATTGACGCACAGTGACTGTGTTTTATTCGAATCATTTTCTTTCATATTTTAATTCATTTCGATGATGAATATTTGAACGCGTCAGGGGGAAGTGTTTTGGTTGTTGATTCCTTATTTAAATGTTAAGTCTTTTTTAATTCATGGATTTTCATAGATTCAAGCAAGCTTTGAAAGACTTAATGAGAGTAAAAAATGATAAGCAAAGGCAACATTTCTCACAATGAAGTCGAATTAGACAGTGCAAAATATTAAGTGGTACCCTAAAAGTAAAATTTGACATAGGATTTTTAGGGTGTGTTGAGTTCTCAACAAATGGCAACTTACTGGGCGAAAGCAGAATCTCTGTTCCTCCTTCGGGCTCAGCTGATGCAAAAACTGGTGAAGAACTTGACTGGTTTTAAATCGAAGCCTCTTTTACCCTTGTATTTTAAATTCTCCGGTTGATGCCTCCGGGTTTTCCTGTGGGGTTTTCAACCTTAATTCCACCAACTTATTTTCCTATGACCTTGATTCACGCCCTTTTTTGACAAGAGTCTAGAAAAGCATTCACAGGCACTGGGCCCTTTTGTTATCTTCATTCATTTTCTACGGTGTTTCTCCACTGCCAGCGAGCATCCATTGCCCCAGTGGAGTCACCCCGACGTCACAGACCTTGCTCCACTTCCAGCGAGCATCCATAGCCCTGACGGAAGTATCTGCATACCCTCTCCAATTGTGCGCTCATTTGATATAGTTGACTTTTATTTCGGCAGAATTCCCTGAGCGAGATGGAGAGGAGGATGTCTGTTATTTGCAAGATGAGATGGTTAAGGTGAAACTTACTAGCTTTGTCTTTGAGGTGCATGTAGTCCTTTCCATCATTGTTTTCTTTCCATTAAGGTTTTACCAGACCACCAAACAGACACTTCCGACATTTCTCCAAATTTGTTCCTCTGTGCAGGTTAGATAGAGAGCCCTTTGAAAAAATTATAGGTTCCCTAACGCTTCTCGTGTTTGTATGTGAGCGACGATTTAGGAAGAGAGTTAGATATGTTGCATGATTTTAGGTCAACCATTGTCTTGCTAAAACATAATCTTTGAAAAGCTCAGAATTCCAAATAGCAAAAGAAAACAAAAAATGCATTTCGCAATCGTCCTAGCTAAAAACAAAAATCATAAACATACGCACACAAAACATAAAATATTATTTTGTTATATATATATATATATATATATATATATATATAATGGAAGTATTGTTTTAGGGCTTGACCATTCACTGGGAGGGCGTCAGGTCCCCCCCTTAGATTCTGTAGCCGATAAGTGGCTGCCCCAATCTTCTCGGCCACCTGGAAAGGTCTGAGCCATAGATTATGAAACTTAGAATGTTTTCCTTTAGGCTCGTTTATTGTGTCCCATTTCAAGACTAAGTCTTCTTCTTCAAAATTCTTCTCTTTAGCCTTATGCTTGTCAAACCGTCTTTTAACTATCTATTGGTGGGCTATGAATTTTGATTTAGCTTTCTCCCTTTCTTCTTCTAACATGATCAGGGTGTCAATTCTTTGTTGTAAGGTTGATGAGGGATGCCCCCTGGACTCCTGAGCAAGTTGAAGAGATGGAAGATATAACCCGTTCAGGAGAATGGCTTCCCATCCGTATACCAAAACGTATGGGGAATTACCTATAGCTTTCTTGGGTGTAACTCTATCTTCCCATAAAGAATTATGGAGTAGATTATGCCAATTTCTTTGGTTGTCTACAACCGTTTTCTTCAATATCCTCACTAGGTTCTTATTAGTTGATTTTGCCACTCTATTTCCCTGTGGATAATAATTTGTAGAGTATTTGATTATGATTCCTTTGTCTAGGGAAAACTCTATTAATAAGGTGGAATAAAAGTAAGTTGCATTATAAAAAATAAGAACAGAAGGGACACCAAACCTTGTGATTAGCTATTGTTCTATGAATTGGATTACCACCTTCTCATTTACATGAGTCAGAGGGATGGAATTTTCCCATTTCGTGAAGAAATCGGTGGCAATAAGTATGTACTTTTGTTGTTTTGAAGAGCTTGGTGTAATATATCCTATGATATCTAACCCCCATTGCTCGAACGGACTAGAAACGATCACCGCTTGGAGTGGGACCGCTGCCCTCTTTTCTCTCCTAGTGCTTATCTGACAAGTTTTATAGTTTCTAGCGTATGTGTGAGCATATTTGAACAAAGTGGGACAATAATAGCCAGCTCCTAGTACCTTATGAGCATTGGTGTCTCCTGCAAAATGTCCACCGGCAGGGCCGTCATGGAGCTCCTTCAGAACCTTATCTGCATCTTCACATTCGGGGCATCTCAAAAGTACCCCATCATAATTAACCCAGAAGAGTACCGAATTTATGAGGTGATATTGTGCAGATTTTAACCTAAGAGCTCTCATTTCCCTAGGGTTGAGTTCATCTGGACAAGTCCCATGGTGTAGGAGATAAGTCAGTTTCTCGTACCAAGACTCTTGTCCTAAGGAAAGATATGCATCTTCACCACACCATAATTCCATTTCATTCTCCCATCCGAGGTCTTCATTTACTTGGTCTTGAGCTTCAACTTCCAGTTTTCATAACCCATGTCTTTTAACTATTTTAGCAGGTTTTATATCCAAATCAAATTCTTGAACTACCGCCATCCAATTTCCTCTCCTTTCCCCCATCTGCTGAGTAAATAGGGATCAGACTACAGGGTGAGGCACGATTACTTTGGTGTTGTTCTTGAGGATGTAAGATCTGAAATGTTTCACTGCCTTATAAACCACATAATCTTGTTTATCTATAGATGGATATTTAAGTTCAACACCTTGGAGGTTAGTGGTCATGAACGATATAGGGGCTTCATTTTTTTCATCATCCATCTAAGTTAATACTGCGACTAATGATTGGTCAGAAGCGAAAGTATAGAGGAAAAAATCTTTGTTGAAATCGAGACTTCGCAGCACTTGGGCTTGAGAGATTTCCATTTTAATATTGCTAAAATCCTTCTTTCATTCATCATCCCACTTAAAATCAACATCCTTATGAATCATATTTTGTAGGGGTTTGATGGTTTCGGCAAAATCGAGAGTAAACTTCCTCACAAAATTGATTTTCCCGAAGAACAACTACATAGCCTTCTTATTGTGAGGTAATGGAAGCTGAGCTATAGCCTTAATTATTTTTGGGTCTATGCGAATACCCGCTTGAGATATGATGTGGCCTAACAATTTTCTTTCCTCGACACCGAAAATAGTTTTCTTAGGGTTTAAGAATATTCTATACTTCCTACACATTTCAAAAATCTAGGTTAAGTGTTGGATGTGATCTTCTATGTTCTTTGAATACATAGTCACATCGTCCAAGTACACTACTACAAACTTTTTGATTAGTCCCTGAAAAGCTACGTCCATAGCCCTCTGGAAGGTTGCTCCTGCATTGATTAACCCACAAGGAATGTGTTTGTAAGTGAAAGTTCCCCACTTGGTTTGGAAGGTAGTTTTTAAGCGGTCTTCCTCTGAAACCAAAACTTGGTTGTAACCTAAGAAACCATCCATTAGGGAGAAAATATCAGAGCCAGACATGGTCTGTAGGATTTTATCCATTGGTGGGACTGGGTAGTTTTCCTTTTTTGAAGTTCTGTTGAGGTTTCTGAAATCTACGCATAAGCGAATCTCCCCAGACTTTTTCCTTACATGGGCTAAATTAGCTACCCATGCAGAATGTCTAACCTAGAAGATAATTTTGGCATCTAACAGTTTATTTAACTCCCGACACATGAGAGGCTCTAGGGAAGGGTGATACTTTCAAAGCTAATGTTGGAAGGGTTTCACTTCAGGTTTTAACGGGATAGTGTGTTGAATGATACGAGTATCATAAGTTTTTAGATATCGGTAGGACCACGCAAAGACATTTGATACTGTCTGAAGAGTTTGAGATAGGCCTTATTTTTCTCTTTGGATATCGTCTTACTGAGGTTTACATTTTTTGGATTTTTCGAGGTTCCGAGATTTGTAGTTTCGTGCATGGAATAGAACTACCGATCTTCGCATTTTTAGACCCCTTAAATCATTCCTTTAGATCAAAAAGGTTTTCTAAGTTGGCTATCCCCTTCAGTATCATGTGAGACTTTGATTTCTCAATCGACTGATTTACATGAAGGTCGGTTTCCGTCGAATGTTCCTGAAATGCTTCATCGTCAATGGCCAAATATTTAAAATTATCTTGATTAGTCAAAAAGTTTATGATCTGTTCATCTCCCTCAAAAACCTTACAATTAGAAATATTGTTGGGTACTGAGGGTTTGCAGAGAAATTCTACAGTGAACCGAGAGGCTTCATAATCTTCTAGAGGTGACAGCCTTGAAGCAACGGTGACCAGAGAATCAACAAGGATGTTCTTCGCTCTGGGAATCGCTGTGATGTTGAAATCTTCAAAATGCTCTATTAGCCCATGCACTTCCTGTTGGTAATTCTTCAGGTGTGGAGAATTTAAATGTATAGTATTCCTTATTTGTCCAAAAATGATCTCAGAATATCCGAAGACCTTCAATTCATGGACGTTTAGGTCTATGGCTTTCTTTATCCCTTGTACTAGAGCTTCATACTTGACAGTGTTATTTGTGCATTCAAATTCTAGTCTACAAGATAGAAAATGTCATTTTCCCTTCGAATTAATGAGGATACACCCTGCCCCAGACCCTTCTTGCGATTTAGATCCATTAAAATATAGGGTCGAAACTTGTGGGAAACATGTATCAACTTCTCCTTCCCTATTACTTTCCTCTTTTACTCTTGTTAGTTTTGTGATTCCTAAAGCAAGTTCTTGGCAGAAGAGGGTTTCTTCCGCCGTTGTTGGCAACTCCTCTTGAAAAAATATTTCGGAGTTCTAAGTGAGAGGGACATCAAATGAGAGGGGGAAGAAGTTACTGAATTAGGAATCACATGAATAATTTCCTAACACAGGAAAATCTGTTGACGAGGGTTCATTTAGGGTTTCTAGATCAGTGACAATATGTTTCAGATATCTTTCCCTATCAATTTTGATCATATTTTTGTATCCCTTTAGTGGCAACCATAGGTGGGCCCAGTCTGTACTAAATTATATTTTTAACTTTTCAGACTAGTCTCGGCTTAATAATAACCCATAGACTTATGGGATATCTACTACAATGATGTCAATCACTTTCACAAATTTAGGATGTGTCGCTATTATGATCATTACATCTTTGAGTTCTCCCGTGACTTTCACCAGGGTTCTGTCTAGTTGTATTACATGTTTGACACTTTTGAGAGGCATTTCATTTAGTTTTTTCAAATAGACAAGGGCATAACATTAGAATATGCTCCTGAATCGACCAAACAATTATGGAGGTTTATGTTAAAGACTTCAAACGTTAAAAGGAATGGTGGGACAACATTTTTTCCCTTCTTATCTTCAGAGCAAGCGTTCACAGTTGGTTGATTCACTAGATCTGTGGGAGATGGATTCCTTCTTGGGTCAGTTCTTGTCGTAGGATTTTCTACTAATTTCAAATCTTGTAGCAGGAAGTCCTTTTTCTGAGGGATTCTACATATGTGCATCACTGATATATTAGCCTTCAACTTCTTCAAATATTCAACTACATTGTAATCTAGCTTGGGAGATTCTCGGGTATGGATGCTTATAGGGTTCTTTCGGGGAGAAAAAGGTGCTTACAGGTGATCGAGAGTTGATCTTCCTCCTGAAGTTTGGGTAGTAGTAAGGTCGTTTGAGACAGGTTGACCCCTACTTCGTGTTTGCACAACCAAGACTTCAGTGGGTGGTTCTTGAACCTCAAACAGGTCATCGGAAGGCATAATCAGGTCAGGATCCCATATCAACATGGTTGTATATTCTGGTGGATCAACCTCTTCCTGATCAACAACATTCATAATTGAACCACTTGAGTGTTCGGTCATGGAAACTTCATCTAGAAATCGGTTGGCCATCAAATTCATGGCATGCACCCATTGAGGGCAGTCTCTTTCAGAGTGGTTTTCTTGGTGATAAGTACAGAAGGAATCATATGCTACATTTAACAGATCGATATTTAAGTTAGTTGGGGGATGTTCAATTGATTTGAACGGTGGGTTCCTTTTAAAGAAGGCTTATAGGGCCTTTGGCCTTGGTTTCCCTCCCCTTCACTTCTTTTCATGTCTATGATCTCATTTGATAACTTCTAGACCATGTGTTGTAGGTCTTCTATGTCTCCATTACCTTTTTCAGGACCTTGTTCTGTTTGTTTCCCTATGGGTCTAGTTAACAAGAGTCCTCTTCTAGGAGGAGGTTGAACTTCCCTCTTAACTAAAGAGATCACCTGGCCTTCTTTACACCCTTTCATCTGGAACTCTATCATTTTGGCTTCTTCAAAATTCTCAGCTAGGTTTAGTTTGGAAGCCCTCTTCACAAACATGGAAATAGAAGCTGGGAGGGCATTAGTGTATACTTCGATTTGCAACTCCTAAGTAGGTTTAGCTTTAGGATGGAATTTTTTTAATATGGTGGTGAATCTTTGATTAAATTCTTTGACCCTTTCCTTCAAACTCATGGTGGCGGCAAACAACTCAACCATCAGAGCTCCCCTAGTAGTTTCTTCTACGAATTTATCTAAAAAATATTTCTGAAACATCGTCCAACTAGTTATGGATTCTACGGGTAAGTTAAAATACCACGTGGAAGCATAATTCTCAAACATATAGGGGAATAGCCTGAATACTATGTCTTCATGTTGGACATTCATAAGTTTGATAGCTAGTATGAATTTCTTGATATGATCTTCAAGAAATCCTGAGGTCTCAGGGTCGAACTTAGGGAGTAACTTCTTTGGATGTCGAGGAAGATTATGTACTCATCCTGGGATGACTAAAGCATCCCTTGCCAACCAAGGATTATTGTTCTGAGGTGGGTTTCCCCTTTCTTCATTGTGGTCGTTGTTGTCTTCCATATCTTCGTATCCTGATTTAAATTCTTCTTCTTCCGAAAAATTGTCCGGCTCAGAGACGTCGTTGATTAGCGTTTCGGGGATTAGATTAAGAGGGTGTTCGATTTCAGTGATTGTGAAATCTATTAGGTCTTCTACTGTGTGAAAAAAAACCTGGTCAGGGGTGTCGACCACTGGTCTGCTTATTTTTTTTCTTCGAGGAAGTACCGGAGCTAAGGACAACACACCGATCTGTCGGGCGTATGCTCTTGTGATTCTTCTAAATTGATTTAATTCCTCTCGAGGAAGAGTGTAAGGTATATCAGGGAACAAGCATTATTCCTCGGGCTGGGGTGAGTCACTCGTTTTAGGAGTACTCAGTGTGTGTGGGTTGTCTTGGGAATGACTAGCCATGCATGCGGGCTATTTTGAATCTACAGGCTGTCTGAAATATTATATGGAATATGTATTCAACCATTCATTCTTTAGGCCCTCCTTCTAGCGCCAATTCTATTGATGGGTCCTAAATCCCTTTAGTTCAACAACATGAACCAAACCCACCACTAAGGCCCAATTATAATCTGGAGCGTTTAATAGTGGAATGGTTCTTCAGATCTTGTGATCTAGCCAATTAATCGATGGGCTTTACTTTTTCTTGTGAAGGACTCTCCTCCGGGTCAGACGTTCTCTTTTTGTATTTTATTTTTGGTGTGACTGGTATAAGATGGAAAGATGGTATAAACCAACTAGGAAACAAATGAGAACAAACTTAAACTACTGGAGAAGAGGCTGGGTTTGGGATAACCCTTACACCCTAGCATGCAGACAATGATCGTATACCACAGGTCTAGTACTACTACTATAACCATGTGAATATTCCAATTACTGAAAGAGATACAAATTATCATAAGAAAACATGCATGTGATAAACAACGGTAAGAAAAATAATTCACTCAACTCTAATCATCAATCACATAATAACACAAAGATTCATTTTCATCATTAAAGAAATAATTGTAAAACATTGCATCAGATAATTAATAGATTTAATAACTCTTACTCGTTACTGCATCTATTCATGAGACAGAATAGGAAATAGTTCTTCTCCACATCCAATCATACACACATTTGATGAAAACATAAACTTGTCTCTAGTCCAGAAGGACTTCTCCATTAAAGGCAGCTCCAAAATAATTCTTAACAAAACCATAAATGAGAGTTTCTTGCAACAACCATCGACCCTTAACTAATCGGTCGATGCTCTTATTTATAACATAAATTAACTAAAAATAACGGCTAAATTGCAGACGAGTAAAACAAAAATTCGCCACGTGGCGTTCTCTCCTATCAGTTTGTCTTAGAGTCATCTCAAGATATCACTTAAAAGGGTGACTCTTCTCGTACTCCGCCAGTTGGATGAACAACTCCTCAAAGGTGTTGGCGTACGGGAATCTCTGTTGTTCCATCGAGGCCACGCAAATCTCTCTTATATCTACTACATGTGCCTGATACTTGACCAGACTGGAACTTAACTGTTGCAACATAGCCCGAGCTTTGATCCGGTGTTCCATAAACTGTTGCACCTGCCCTAGCATTGTGTCTGTCACCTTTGCTAGTTCTTCGGCCCAAGATGAATCTTGCTCGGTATGCGATTTGCCTATGTCACGCAATTCGATGAAGTCGTTGGGTGTGCCAAACTCGGGGAGTCTGATATCTTTCATTGCCTGATTGATCTTGACCCAGTTTCTCTCGCACCTGGCCCATTTCTCTTGGATTTATTGGTGATGTTCCAGAGCCATTTTTTCCCAATACTCGGTTGCTTTCCTTATGCGATCAAGATTTCTTTCGTTCAACACCCGAATGCCATGTTCTTCTTTATCTCGGCCCTATTGGACCGCACCAATGTAATCGACTCTCTCCACAGCTTGTTGTGCTTTCTTGTACCACCACTCCATATCTTTGCACGTCGCAAGTGCCATGAGGGTGTCTTCCTAGAGCTCGGCTATTCTTGTAGTGAATAAGTGTCACTCATCTATGAATTTTCTATAGGCCTCCTTGAATTTGTAGAAATTTCGATACAAATTAATGTATTCCTACGATTCTCTTGATCTAACAATTTCCGCCACTTGTTAAATACATAATCGATTCTACTATTATTATTGTGGAATAAATTAAACCACGATCACAACCACAATGCACAAAGTGAAATATCAATAACACACAACACAAAAGTTTTACCGGGAAAGCGTAAAGCTAAAAACCCCACTATCATATATTATGTATATCATGAATCATGAAACAATCTCATACAAAACTCTAATCCAAGAGCTCTCAGTACAACACAATCGTCTCACACTATCATACACAAATTAGCAAATACATGCGCCAATTCCTCTGTCCAAACAACCTGCCTCCTCTAAACAAACTCTGCAATCTGAAATCTCACAATGAATCGAATGAATGCAATTGCCTCGTTTGCACATGCTCATAAGCATATTCACTGCATGTGTGAACAAATCACAACTGATAGCCAAACTGTCCCTTTCACCTGTTATCTCAACTGGATCTCCAATGGAACTGACATGCATGTAGTTAACCATGGAGAATCTTCAGTTGCATGTGAGTTCANTGATTAACTGAACTCTCACTAGTGCATGTTTAGTTACAACTAGTACAACTGATATTAACTCACTTAACTACACTTATAATTCTGTTACAATTCCAAATCACTCAGTTATGAATGAGATAATAGATTAATATTTATTGTCTAATTTAATTAAGGGAAAATAAATTAGACACATGTTTCTTGTTGACATTTCAACACTCCCTCTCAACAAGAAAGGGATTATCCTTCACCCCAATCCTATCTCTATGATATTCAAATTTTCTCCTGGTGAGCACCTTCGTCAGAATGTCCACATCCTGATCTTCCATAGGAATGTATTGAAGCAACATGATCTTCCACTGCACACAATCTCTGAGATGATGATACTAGATATCTATATGCTTAGATCTGTCATGAAACAAAAGATTAATCGAGATTTTAATGCAACTCTGATTATCACAATAAATCACTGTCGGATCTAAATGAGAACCAAACAAACCAACCAAGATCTTCCTCATCCAGATAGCCTCACATGTATCTTGACTTGCTGCCATGTATTTTTCTTCCGCTGAACTGAGTGCCACGGATCTCTGATTCCTGTTGTACCAAGAAACAACTGTAGATCCGATACTAAATATCCCTCCTGATGTGCTCTTTTTGTCTATTGGGCTGCCCGCCCAATCTGCATCCGTGAAGCCATGCAACTTCACCTCATCCGTCTGTCTGTACCATAATCCATACTCAGATGTTCCCTTCAGATATCTCAGGACATGCTTCCCCGCCTTCCAAAAGAGTTTGGTAGGCTTAACCATTGCTTGACTTAGCTGGTTAACCGCATAGCAAATGTTCGACCTTGTATTCACTAAATACATTAGCAAACCTACTAATTGTCGATAGATAGTAGCATCCACTACCTCTCCAAAAGTAGCATCCTCTTTCCTCCAGTTTCCTGGAAGGGGAGTATCCATGGGTTTGCATCCCTCCATGTGAAACTTACCCAGTATCTCTCTTGTATACTTTCCTTGAGACACAAAAATTTCACCATCTCGCTGCCATATTTCCAATCCAAGGAAATAATGAAGAAGGCCCAAATCCTTCATCTCAAACTCCTTTGCAAGGTCCTCCTTGCATGAGTTTATCAACTGCTCATCACCAGTCAGTATTAAATCATCAACATAAAGCACAATGATTAAAAGCTTACCCTCCACCACAATTTGGTATAGGTTTTCATCCACATCACTTTTGGTGAAGCCCAATCCAGTGAAATAGTTGTCTATCCGAGTGTACCAAGCACGGGGTGCTTGTTTCAACCCATACAGTGCTCTCTTGAGTCTGCACACATGCAAATCTCTGTAAAAGGTCTCAAAACCTTCTGGCTTCTCAATGTACACTTCTTCCTCAATGATCCCGTTGAGGAATGCAGTTTTAACATCCATCTGATGAATGCGCCAGCCCATCTGCACTGAGAGTGCAAGGATGGATCTTATGGAAGAGTACCTTGCGACAGGTGCAAAGGTATCACCATAATCTATCCCCTCAATCTGTGAGAATCCCCGGGCCACAATCCTGGCCTTGTATTTCTCCACACTCCCATCAGAAACTTGCTTTACCTTGTAGATCCATCTCAAACCTACCACTGATTTATCAATCGGTCTTGGGACAATTTCCCATACACTGTTTTTGACAATGGAGTCATACTCCTCAACCATAGCATCAACCCAAGTAGGGTCATGTACTACTTCCTGAAAGGAAGATGGTTCAGTCACAATACATTTTCTCATGAGAGCCATGTATCTAGCAAATCGATCAGGAGACTGTCTCTGTCTGCGCTGTGAAATAGGGGCTCCTATATTCTGTGCAACATATAGTCTCAATCTATCAGCTTCCGTGGTGCGCTTTTTTCCATTTCTGATGGATGGCTCTACTTGAGTGGTTTCCTCCACTCCATGAACCTCTTCATGTGGCTGATCCACATCTTGAGACTCATCCTTGGGAACCAACAATTCCTCTTCTGCATGCAAGTCTAGATCCCTCTCAAGCAACAACCGCATGGCTTTCCCCTCATCGAATTTTATATCCCGTCGCATAACAATCATCTTACTGTTTGGTAAATACACACGATAATTATGGGGTGTTTCTGTGTACCCCACAAATATCCCAACTTCAGCAATCGGTTCCATCTTCTTCCTGGTATCCTTGTTTACATGCACATAAACAGATGAACCAAAAATTTTAAAATGAGAAACATCAGGTTTCTTACCAGTAAAAGCTTCTTCAGGTGTACTCATGCCAAGTACTCTATGAGGACAATGGTTCTGCACATAAACCACAGTATTGCATGCTTCTTCCCACAAATGCATAGGTAGGCCCTGATCATGCAACATTGCTCGTGCTGCACCCACGATCGTTCTGTTCTTTCTCTCCGCGACTCCATTTTGTTGTGGTTTATGAGGCGCTATGAGTTCTCTTCGAATTCCTTCTCTACTGCAGAATTCTTTGAATTCGTTAGAGATGTATTCTCCACCATTATCACTCCTTATATCTTTCACTTGCTTCCCCGACTCTTTCTCCACCAATTCTTTAAACTCACAGAACTTTGAGAATGTTTGATCCTTCTTCTGCATGAAGAATATCCAACATTTACGAGAAAATCCATCAACACAAATAACATAATACCTATGTTTTGTTGTTGAAGCAACTGAGAATGGTCCACACACGTCTGTGTGAACTCTCTCCAGGATTACCGAAGCATGGTTCTCCTTTTCATGAAAGGCGGACTTTACATACTTCCCCAGGGTGCACCCCTTGCAGTGATCTGACTGAGCAAGTGTTCCCCTTGGAAGTCCAATAGATATTTGTTGCATGATCTTTAAGGCTCCATGATGAAGATGGCCTAATCTCCTGTGCCATAATCTGCCCTCATCCCGTCTCACCGTTGTTTCTGCCTTGCCTATCATGGCACCGCAACCATCTACCTGCAGCATGTAGAGATTCTTAACTCGAATCCCTATCTTCATGACTTGACCTGTTGCTTTATGTTGCAGGTAGGCTATACCACTGCTAAAAACAACATCATAGCCTCTGTCCTCCAACATTGCGACTGAGACCAAGTTTTTCTTCAGACCTGGAACATGTATAACATTTTTCAATTGACTTGGTTTACCTGAGTCCCTCTTAAAGGTAATGGTACCAATACGAGTTGCACTATATTTTCCATCATCGCCCATCTCTATATGCATTCTGAGATCTTTCTCCTCCAAGTCAATGAAAGACTCTTTATCTCCCGTCATGTGGAAGGAAGTGCCACTATCCAAATACCACACCGATCCCAATGCACTTGAATCCATGCATGCAATCAAAGCGAAGTCAAGCTCAAATTGTGAGACAAGAGCCTCATTAGTTGCAGCTCCAACAACCGTCTTGTTCTTCTTCTTCCGCGGACAGTTAGTAGCGAGATGCCCACGTTCGTGACAGTGAAAACACTTCACTTTGGAAAAATCCAGCTTCTTGACTTTAGACTCGGAATTTGATTGGAATTTCTTCCCTTTCCCTTTCCTTGCCTTGGAAGTCAAAGCACAATCCTCTTCATCATCACGCTTTGATGAAGATCCATCTCTGGTGTTCCGCCTGAACTCGTCTTGCACCAAATCCGACCATAGTCGTTCCCAATCCGGTAATTTTTCCCTTCCATTGACAGAGTCTTGATAACTGTGCCAACTCTTAGGAAGCCCTAGGAGTGCCAAGCTCACCAAATCATCAGCAACGACTATTATTCCCACACTTCCAAGCTCATCCCGACATTGGACAAAATTTGTGAGATATTTTGGAATGGTGTCGCCTTTCTCCATCTTAATCTTCCTGAGTTTATCTTTGAGCGCCAATTTCCTATGGTCTCTACTGTTTTGGAACAGATCTGTCAAAACCTTCCACATTGCATATGGTGTGGTTTTCCCATGGAGACTTGAGACAATGTGGTCTCGTACTCCCTCCAACAGAATCCTCCTTGCCTTCGCCACTTTATTTTTCCATGCATCAAGATTTGTAGTATCTATCGCATTCGGCTTAGGAACATCTGCATCAATGTAACCCTTCAATCCATTGTCTTCGAGCACTGCCTCCATCCTGTCCTTCCAAGAAATGTAGTTAGAGATGCCCTCGAGTGCATACTCCAACCTCAAGCCATTGAAAGACATTTCGATCTTGAATCAAGTGTCGCACCAAGAAAATCTTGCAAATTCGAATGTTATTCAACCCAAAATTCAACTCCTTCACTTTCCTCTTGCCCTAGGAGGTTTGCACCCCACCTGAGAGCAACCTGAGGGAAGTTTGCACCCTGCCTGTGTATAGCCTGCGAACTTGCCTGTCAAGTTCGCACCCTGCTCCACTGTAGCCTGCGAGAATGCCCTAGAAGTTCGCACCCTGCTCCACTGTTAGGGTGAGGGAAGTTCGCACCCTGCTAGTGTATTTTCCTGCAAGAATGTCAATGAAGTTTGCACCCTGCCTTTGTTTAGGGTGCGAGAATTACTGTTCTTGAAAACACCGAAAGTTTTCAGTACTACAGTTCGCACCCGGCTAGAGGCGGAACCTGGGAGAATGAAATTATGTTTGCACCTCACTTCCGTGACTCCGTGGCCTCCGTGGCTCTGATACCATGTAGAAATTTCAATACAAATTAATGTATTCCTGCGATTCTCCTGATCTAAAAATATACGCCACTTGTTAAATACATAATCGCTTCTACTATTATTATTGCAGAAGCAATTAAACCATGATCACAACAACAATGCACAAAGTGAAATATCAATAACACACAACACAGAAGTTTTACCAAGAAAGCATAAAGCTAAAAACCCCACTATCATATATTATGTATATCATGAATCATGAAACAATCTCATACAAAACTCTAATCCAAGAGCTCTCAATACAATACAATCGTCTCACACTGTCATACACAAATTAGCAAATACATGCGCCAATTCCTGTGTCCAGACAATCTGCCTCCTCTGCACAAACTCTGCAATCTAAATTCTCACAATGAATCGAATGAATGCAATTGCCTCGTTTTCACATGCTCATAAGCATATTCACTGCATGTGTGAACAAATCACAACTGATAGCCAAACTGTCCCTTTCACCTGTTATCTCAACTGGATCTCCAATGGAACTGACATGCATGTAGTTAACCGTGGTGAATCTTCAATTGCATGTGAGTTCACTGATTAACTGAACTCTCACTAGTGTATGTTTAGTTACAACTAGTACAACTGATATTAACTCACTTAACTACACTTATAATTCTGTTACAATTCCAAATCACTCAGTTATGAATGAGATAATAGATTAATATTTGTTGTCTAATTTAATTAAGGGAAAAGTAAATTAGACACATGTTTCTTGTTGACTTTTCAACAGAATTCTCTCTTTAGGTACACTGTGACCTATGTGGTGTCTTGATAGTACTTAGCCAAGTGGCGCAAATGTTCTAGTTCTTTCATTGCGACGAACAACTCATTTTCATCTCTTTTATCTCTGTCCAAGGTGGCATCTGTTATTTCCATCCCTGCGTTGATGAGTTCAGACGTCTTATCATGTTCTGTGTTGATGAGATGTTCCTCTGTAGTGATGAGGATGGAGTGTTCTAAAATGATCCTCCTCTTCTTGGTGGTCCTCTGGACGATAGCCTTTCTTTTCCTATCATAAGCTATGGCATGTATGTCGGGTAATTCGTCCACAGGTTTGGGGATTTGCTAATCTCCCCAGGTGAGTGTATTTCCCAGACTTCCGGTGATATATACTTGTTCAATATTGGGTTCTTGAACTTCCTCGTTGTGCTCCAATAGCCCGGCTTCTATCTGTCGCTCATCGAGGGTTTGAGTACCGATTGAAATAGAGGTGTCAGAGATAGACTCGGTACTTGCTTGTTCATTAGCCATTGAGACGCTGATTTCCTGCCGTAGAGTTTCTTCCTTTGGCTCGTCTGACCCCGGCTCGTCCTTCGGACTGTCTTCTTGGGTATTTGACGCATCGGGTATCTTAGTGTCTAAGACACTCTCGAATTCCTTTTCTTTTTGTGGGACCTCCTGAGTTTGGGCATCGGGAATAGGAGAAGACATCTGCTCAGGTCCCTTTTCTTCTTCTATATGCACAAGGGTCTTAAGAGATACCTCTGGGATTTCATCATCGTCATATATATTTATCAGCTCGCGAAGGGGGTCTGATGCACTTGCTTCCACTAATACCCCGACTGTCTTCGACTGAGATGAAACACCTGTCAGTGACCCGGCCAGTGGCGTTGCAAACCCAGAGTCATCTAACCCAGTAATTTCATCAAGATCTATGAGTTCAGGGCCGCTTGGGCCCGTGTGGCTTATATCTGGGTTGTCTTCGGGGAGCACTGTTATCCTGATGAGGTCCGGGTTATCTCGCATAGGATCCATCATCTGTTGCACCTGTTCCATCATGAGTAACCCCATCTCCTGCGCATCCTGAGATGTAGGGAAATTTCTTTCTTCTATCGAGGCTACCAGGGTAATGTTTGTTGTTTCGGCCGCTACCATTTCCTCTCAGGATCTGAGGGCCTCTTGACCTATTTGTTCTAGAATCGTCATATGTTCATCCAGGCTCATGGCTTTGAACTTGGTCATCTTAGGGTCGACCATCCTTGCTACAACTTCATCCCAATCTTGAGCATTTTCTGTGAAGACCTTGTCTTCAAATTTGTTGTGGGCGTATGGCCAGCAAGAAGACACTTGAGATGCATGTTTCAAGACTAGACTAGACCTTTTGGGTCATGTTTACGAAAATGGTTGGTCTGGAATCAGAACTCTAATTGACTAAGTTCTTCCTGCTTAGCTTAGGCGGTGTCTTTCACCAGGTAGAAACCTATATGGAATCCATAAGGTATAAATTCTTGTTTCTTGTCTTTCACCAGGGAAGCGTTGTAGCCTTGTAGGATAGTCTAGTAGCATATCTCCCCTACCACTAGTCGATCAAGAACATGCACGGGTAAAAGGTGTGGTGCCCCGGTGGCCCCGAAAACCCTGATATAGGTATCACGTTCATCCAGATACCAGTGTCCAACCTTTGATATCATCTTTTTGGCCGTAGCCGATAGTCTTGGACACTTTTTCTTGAAAAGAATGAAATGAATGTGAGCGATGAATTCATCGCAGATGAGGGAGTAGGATTTTTTGTACCTGTTCTCCCATAAGACACTGAAATATACATGGATCGGGAGTTCCGAGACGTGCCAACTCAAGTTCATTCTGGCAAAAAACATTTTGGCGCAAATGACATCCAATAAATAAGAAGCCATGTAGAAGGATGGATTTTCTCCTTCTTTCGGCGTCTGAGCCTGTTGTATGCAAATGCTCAGCTGCTTGGAAATTATGGCACCCCAGTTAAAACCTCTCCTAGAAATGGATACAGTATAAGCTAGAAGCATCTAAGCCTCTGAAAACTTGGATAATCTTTCTCTCCATACAACCGACAGATGAGGGCCATTAGATAGATATACAAATCCCTTAAGTTGGTCATTTGGTACCAGCCGGAGGTCCGATTGGTGTACCTTTTATCCTCTCTCCACCACGAAGCCATCACTTGGCCAGTGTCATGGTGCTCATAAAAGTTGACGATGAAATCGGTGTTCAGTCCCTCATATATATAAAGTTTCTATTTCATGAACAAAACCCAAGTAATTATCTCTATAGATGCTAATTATGTCATATATAAATGCAAAAGGGAAGATCAAAATATGGTGCTCAATAAAATGTGTAAAGGGTCTGGTATGAAAGTTCCTATTAGAGATCTTGATCTTCAACAATCCAACAAAATACAATATGTCTATAATTGTAGGGGAACAAGTGAGACCATAAATAAAAAAAGGGGGCAGATAGATGTCTACAATGTAAGTGTGGAATTTCAAAATAGAAAGGGGTACTCAGATCTAGATTGGATAAGTCTTTACTTACCCGTAATATTGTGGGTACACTAGATAATGAAAGCAACAAAGCTTCTTTTTTTTTAAACTGATAATTAAAACTAAATTGTCGATCTGGAACAATCCCAAATCAACAGCTCCAAGTCTAAATTCACATTTCAAAATGCGCAAGAGTTATTAAAGAAGGGCGGACATGAAAGTTACAATATGTTAAAATTAACTTTCCATGTGTCAGCATGATATGTTATCGCGTTTTGACTCTAGATTATTTAGTGTACATGTTACAAATGTGAAAAACTTGTGGATCACCCACTCAACACAAGATTAAACCTGGTCTATTGATTTGGTTAAACGTCCAAATAATCTCTGTCCGCGTTTGCACTCGGTCGCAAGCCTAAGTAATATGGGAAAATTTAAAGTTGTGTTGGGGGCTAACTGAGATAACCCCCGATTATATTGCATGGTCACTTGAGAAATAAAGAAGTGCCCTCGGGCGAAAGTATAGATTAGGCCTTGCGCTTTATTTCTTTAGATCCTAGTCATAATGCTCTGATCCTATGGGAAAAGGATCCACAAAATTTATCCACCATTTCAAAATAGGAAATGCATCCTAGTAAAAACACAAATATGATCTTTGAAAGAACTAAAGACATAATGGAACTCTGAGACCAAAATAAGAAGTGTCAATCTCTGTGATCAATCCATAAGAAATTAAAAAAATATATGATTAAGATAATTAACCCCTCAAATATAAGGGTTTATTCAAAGAACCGTTACGACAACATTAAACATGTTTTAGCATCTAGATATTTCATTACTATTACAACAAGTGAAGGAATAAATGTTGAACAACTTACAAGAGATTTGGAAGTTTTTTAAATTAAAACAAGCTTTTAAATAATGTAAAAATATCAGCTTATTGTTAGAATAAATGAAGAGGTGCAATGGTTCATGATAAAAAAGACACAATGGTTCCATGTCATACATGTTGGAAGTCTATTTAAACAAAAAGGTTTGGTGAAAGGAAGATGTCTTTGTGCGCTAATTCAGAAGATAAAAAACAAAACCAAAGTCCAAGGAAGGATATGAACCCTCAAACATACACATGAAGTGAGGGTGAAAGGGAGGAGCAAGGGAGGATTGGAGTCCTCTACAAGTTGAAGCCCGAAACATGGAGTTGCAACTTCCTCAAGTTGGTGCTTGAAAACAAAAGGATTGGAGTCCTCTACAAGTTGGAGCCTGATCTATAGGGACTTGGTGCTTGAAAACAAGAGAATTGGAGTCCTCTACAAGTTGGAGCCTGATCTACAAGGAGTTGGTGCTTCCTCAAGTTGGTGCTTGGAAAACAAGGGATTGGTGTCTCCTTGAGTTGGTGCTCAAAAGAAGAGAGATTGGTGTCTCCTACAAACTGTAACTTGTAAATGAAATATAATTTTTATGATTGTTACATTTAAAATTCAGAGTTCTATACATTATTGTTAATAAATTTTTATGGTTCATATATTAATAATTAAATAATTAATTTAATTTGAGAAAAAGTAACAATACTGATTCAAGGCATAGAAACTCTAAGGAAGGATTGCAATTGTTCATCCCCTTCCCTTATTTTATCCATCTAAATTGTGTTGAAGCATTCAAGGTCAAGTTAAGGGATGTGATTGTACATCCCCCTAACCTTGTCTTTATTGGTTAAAATCTAGGATTTATGATTGTATAAATTCTAGGGTTTGACCTATTTCCACTTGATCTCTTGCTAGATGCTCTAGAAGAAATAGGACGACACCTAGGGTTTATGATTGTACAAACTCTAGAGGGTTTTTCCCTAGAAGGTTAAACCTGGGCTCATGTGTAATGCCCCATATTTTGACCTTAGACAATTAGAACTTTGATTTTACTCTTCTTAGTAATGCATTGCTTAATAACTATTTGGACTTAGTTAGATTGATATAGACATTTGAGATGTGTATGTATGGACCTATTTATGTGTTGCATAATGTTATTTTTATTGTTATTTTATGCAAGTAATTTATATTTTAGTTTTATTTGAACTTTTTTCCAAAAATCTAGATAAGGGAGGTTGATGGCTAATAATGAGGGTGTTGAGACTTGGGCAAGGGGAAATGGAAACTTAATAAATAAAAGAGGAGGTTGTGAGGTTGGATAATTCTTGGAAGATATAATTCTTGTGATAGTCTTCTTAGAGAATATGTGTTTTGTTGTTCTTGGAATCACGGACACGGACAACCAAGAAAACATAAGGTTTCTTGGAGCTAGAAAGGCGGCTAGGCTCCTAGTTGGCTGGGAGGATTCCATTGTTTCCCTCTACACAAGTGGGAAAAAATGAATGTTTGGAAGCATGGACTACAAAACAAATGGTCATCTTCAACTCAATGGGGAGGAGGTATTTCACTTGATATATTTTGTTATGTTTCTATTTAAATATTTTAATCGTAAAGTTAACTTCTTATTTATCTCATCCTCTCATCCTCTTATTTAGATTCGTATATTTGGATTCCAATTTGGAATATTTAACATTTGAAAATTTGTAAGAGTGTTATGAATATGTTGTAGGTTATTCAACTTTTGAAAATTTATCATAAAACAAACCTCTTACATTATGTCTTATATTAAGTGAATATGATTGCATATGATATTGCATAGTGTTTTTTTGATATAGGTGTTACATTATGATTGTATAATCCTAGGGTTTTGATCTTCAAGTCTTCTCTTTCTTTTAGCCTCCATTGAACGTGTTGCATTGATTCCATATGCCCAAAGACTTAAGAAAGCACTAGTCTTTCTCTTGTTGCAAGTGATATCAAAACCTAGTTTAGCTTTCTCTATCCCAACGACTTGGTGATAGCCTTAGGATTTTGCATTTTCATTTCATTCCTCATCATATATAGCGTAACGCCTTGCATCTTGGCTTACGATCATCCTCTAACATTATCATTGCTACATTAATTTCATCTTCATTCATTAGGGTTCCATCATATTGCATTCATTTAACATAGTTTAATACTATTTCTTTCAAACAATCATTAGCTTATGGTTTGATAGTCTTTAACTTAACATTTGGCATATCTTCCATTGCATTCTTTCTAATTTACGACTGATTTACTAATGTTGTTATAAACTTGTCATTGTTGAACTATACTATCTATTATTTCAAGTTTTATTGCAACAATTACTTGTCTTTTTGATAGCTAGTGTATCAACGTTTTTTCTCTTCTCTTTTAGCTAGTGTTTCAAAGCATTTAATTTATTTTTAGACATCATTGTCTTAGCCACACTCCTCACACATGCACAATTAACTTGATTTGTCTACTTCACCTTGACCTAGCTAATCAAGTAACCAAGATAAGGGGGTGTAGACTTGCCTTTAGCTTGCTATAGGATTCCTTGAGGTTGCTAGGGAAGCCTCCCTTGTGTTGGATCTTTATCTTTCACTAAAACGAGGGAAGTACTTTCTTAGGTGACAGTGGAAATTACTTCCATATGTTACATTAGTCAAGCACCTTGTGAAGGCTTTGCACAAGTGCTAAATTTTATGATAACAAGTAGCTTGATATATCTTACAACCATTAAACTTGGTTTTAGTTTCACTGTGAGTTTCATTTCCATATTCATGACAATGCTAAAGGTAAGCATTGGACTGTAGCGAAGTAAGTATTGAGATATGTGAAAGGGACACTTGGCTTTGGCATTCTTTACAACAGAAGCAAAGACCTTTGATTGTGTGGATATACAGATTTAGACTCGGTAAGTTTTATCGATGATAGAAAATCCACTTCTAGATATGTTTTCTTCCTTGGCATGGGTGCAATCACATGGACTAGCAAGAAACAACTTGCAGTATCCCTTTCATTGATAAAAGCAAAATATCGAGAGTTGTGAAAGGAGCATGTGAGGCTTTCAGATATACAAATGCGAACCAACACCCTTGTTATGTGACAATCAAGGAGTGATCAAACTTGCCAAGAATCCAATCTTCCACAAGCGTACCAAACATGTTGATGTACATTGCCACTTCATTAGACAACTTGTAGATGATGTATCTATCGAGCTACAATACTATCCCATAGAAGACCAAACTACAAACATTCTCACCAAGTCTTTGGATCTTGAAAAATATGTAAAATTCCTAGATAAGCTTGGTGTAGTTAATAGATTGACAATTAAGGAGGGTGTTAAAGTAAATATTAGCTTATAATGGTCAATTAGATACTAAACTTAGGCATTAATAAAGTCAATTTGACTTTATGTTATTTTATATGTTTATGTCTTATTTCACTTTATTGTGTTTCTCAATCTATCCCACTCATGAAGTGGATTGACTTGACTTGCTTGTAATCCTATATAAGAAAATTTTCGCTTTCTCATTATGTAATACAATACAAAGAACTATTTTGAGTTATCTTGGTTTTTTTATGTGCTCGATTTCCATAATGATTTTCCTTAACTTCCTCTATTGTTTTGATTATATCATAGAACTCTTTGACTTCCATCCAAGACATGGACAATTCAAGTGTTATCTTCTTCACTTCTCTTTGTTTGATATCACATAAAATGTTGATTTCATTCTCATCCATAATGCTTTTATACCTATAGTACCTCTAGGTACTACTACATCAAGGAATAGACATCAAATTATTGTTGCATTAGGGAATACACATCATGTTAGGTGACCTACCGTTCTATATTTTCCTTTAGAAACATTATCTCCTTGTTCTTTTGCTTTAATTCTTCATGCATGTCTACACAACTTGGTTAACATTCATAGAGTCCTTTACCACATAGTTAAGTTTTAGTTCTAGAAGTATTGACCTCTATCATCTAAAATTCATAATTTGATCCCTGCATGAGAATTGTGGAATTATAGGATACTTTTGGAATCACTACCCCAATGTTGATCATTCCTATATTTTTAAACTTGACAGGTGTCTCACCTCCCACTTTGTCCTTTTCCCTATCCCACCATAATGGCAACCAAGGAATTTCCACAACTTCTAGTATTGGTTTGTGTGCTCTATGCCACACTACATTGCCTAACTTTCTTGATCTAGAGAATTTTTGTTCTTTTATCTCTCTACCTAAATGTTCATCAAGTTTCTTTCCTTGGCTAGTTTTTTAAGTTTTACTATTTTCCTACATTTTCTTATTTTCTCTTCTATCTTATCTCCCGTCGTTCTATGTTTTTTAGTTTTTTCTTCCTTGCCAATTTGTTTTCTCTTCTCTAGCCTAATTATCAAGTAATTTTTCATCCTCACTTTCTCAATTTCTACTTCTTCATTTTCCATATCTCTAATTTCCTTCATCACCTCTACCGTCATTTTCTGCTTGGTCTTCATTATTTTCTTTCTCATTTTTCTCTTCAACTAAATCCTATAAAATGTTGAACTAGTTGCACGATAGTGAGTACATTTGCTCTTACTTACCATTATTGTCAATTTGGTTGTCCCATTGGCTCCTCATTTTTGTACAATGGAAGTCTACATTACTTTATTCATCATTTTACACCATTGAAATCTACAATAGTTTATCACTGATAAAAATGTGAATATAAATTCATATGGGATATTTTCTCACATATTTTATTATGCCAATCACGTGAGAAGTCTAATTTTCATGTTAACTAGATTGTACAAAATTCCTCTAAACTCTACAACTTATATGTACTAGTACACACCTAAGCATTCTTATATATTAATTTTGATTGTGCTGAAATCTATGCATCCACTTTACTTCTTATATTTATTTAATAATGGGATGACACCACAAAAAATATATAATGTTTTAGATTTTGGTTTTTTCAATTCTAATTTAGCTTGCATATATTATTATACTTTTTATATGAATGAATGTTAGGGATTACCCTTTTTGTTTAGGGTCATGGCATGTATTTCCTCATCACATATGTAGTGTTAGCTTTTATAGCTGTCATGTTTTGTTTTGTATGTGGAAGTGACCTTGCATTTGACTTTGTAATAGGCGTTTTATAAAGTTGTAATAAAGTGATTTTTTGTAAAAGTGACCTAATATTTTATTAAAGTGACTTTACGTAATAAAGTGGAAAATACTTTAGTAAATTTAAGTGATTTATTTTGGAGGGAATGAATCATGTCCCTTGATTTTGTAAAGGCAAGATTAGATCTTGGCCATTGGATTCAAGGATGGGGAAGCTGAAAAGTCATTTTCAGATTAAAAGAGTAAGCCTAGAGTAGTGTGCAAGATAAGTTAAGAGAGATCTGGGAGAGCTGGAAAAAAAGTGAATGAAACAGATTTGGCACAAATTCCAAGAGAACTTCGACACAAATCCTGAGACAAATTTCTGAGTTGTTGAAGGTTGAAATTGAGTGGGAGGCCGTACTGTATGGGTTCGTACATGCTATACAACAAAAAAAGAGGGCACGAAAATCGAGATTGTTAGTGGCACATTTTTTGACGCTGTTTTGAGTTTTTTATTGTAGCAAAAAGGTCATATAGATCTGACTATACAACAACAGGTTGGCATGCATTTCTAGGTGTTGTTTCTCAACTAGGCCATACAGGCCGTATAAACTATGGCACAATTTTCAAGGAAAAGATTTTGGGGACTGTAGTGGGTCTCTGTAAGTGTGTTTCTGTTAAGTTTTGAGCTATTATTAGGTTTCTTTTCAATTTACTAGATAATAATAGCATAGGTAGGATCACTAAGAAAAACACAATCACAAGATACACAACATTTATCCTAGGAAACCCTCATGGGGGAGAAAACCCAACAAAAATTTCCTTAATATAGATAGACAATACAATGCCAAGACAATAAACCAAAACACTAGAGAATATCCTACACTGAGAAATGTGCCTCTCTTCCTTCTCCCAACTACAGCGACCAAACTTGTGCACTTGATGATTGAATGAGTGAGTGAGATAATGAGGCACTAGCCTCCTTTATTTATACTAGCTGGCAGGCACAGGAAAGGTGTCTCTTCAATGGCAGGGCTGACTTCTCTTCTTAGTGGTTAAAACCATTTTAATTAGGTTTGGGGGCCGAATTCTTAATTTGCATAATATAATTAGGGTTTGACCAATCCACAAAAGGGGATTTGGTCAAGTACAAAGCCCGACATGATCAATCCACAAAATAGGATTGATTTGATGAATAGTAACTCAATAATAAATAGAATACTCTTTGCAGTTACAATATTTCAACAGTTTCTCTTGCTACCAAATGCATTAGTGCTATAACTTTTGTACTTCCTGAAACTGATAATAAATCTCTCTTGGTGGTTTCCCCATTGTGGGGTTTTCCCTGGCTGGTTGCTAAAATCTGAGTGTGCACATGTGTTTTGTCACTGTTGTTCATTGTTATTTTCCACTGCTACTTGCTTAGTAACATGTGTTTCTTCTTATGATATAGCTGGATGTGGGTTATTACATATCAAAGTTCATTTAAGATAGAAATATGTGTTTACTAAGTGTTTAACAAAAGTCCTAAGTGAGTTAGAGTGCTTTTGTTACTGATTTTCTACATATAATACTATATTTAATAAAGATTTCATAATAGAATACATCACATTTCCCTTATCAAGATATTTCCCATTGAAAACGAGATAGGTCCACATCTAATCTAAATGATAACTAAATATTACTTACTATCATATATATCATAGAAAACTTCAATTTTCACTCTTAATTGTTATTTTTCTGGTTCATTTAATGTAATGGACCATCTGATTTATAGAGGCATGGCTATTTCTAAGTGGGCAAGAATAAATTCCTATAAGCCTCTTAGTTTTAATCACTTTTTCCAAGTTCTTATCAAGATATTTCCCATTGAAAACGAGATAGGTCCACATCTAATCTAAATGATAACTAAATATTACTTACTATCATAGATATCATAGAAAACTTCAATTTTCACTCTTAATTGTTATTTTTCTGGTTCATTTAATGTAATGGACCATCTGATTTATAGAGGCATGGCTATTTCTAAGTGGGCAAGAATAAATTCCTATAAGCCTCTTAGTTTTAATCACTTTTTCCAAGTTGACTGGTACTACAAAATTTGTTTTTTAGTTGAATCTACATGGACCCAGTCAGAACCAGTAATCTATCCCAAATATGATCATTTAAGATGCACGTGACTCCCTAGCATGCAATGGCAATAGATAAGTCACCCATCTTATGGACTATTAAGAAGTTTAGCATGTTAAGGATGAAGTAACCTGAGCTTTTAAAGTGGTGTAAGGTTTGCGAACCCAAATTGCAAATTCCCAAACTTTTTTATGTTGCTAACTATTAGTTTTTGTTGTTTGCTGTCACACTCGCACCTAACAAACTAACTTCCAACGCAACACCAACACCCTCATGTGCACCCAAGCACCTTAGCA
>ML798420.1:204784-221639 GCA_009831015.1 Picea engelmannii
GGATGGCTAGAAGTGACTTTCAGTGGCCAGGGAAGCCACAAGGAGAGATAAAGAGCTTTTCAAAGGTAAAAAGGTTAATTAATTAATTAAAGTGATTTAATTAATTAATTAAATATTAATAAAATGAAAGTCACTTTGGAGGGGCAAGGTGAGCCAAAAGTATAAAGGAAAGGCAAGGGCCTCTACTCATGATTCATGTATGTTTATCAGTTTGATATCTGGATTTAGCTAGTGAGCCCATCTCTTGGGGGTTTTGAGGGTTTTGACTTAACAAACCCTAGAGGACGATTCGGTGGTGAAAGATTCCACCTAGCTTGTCCCAAGCTTGGTCTCAGAGATGCAATAATCTCCCACACCATTCTAGTCAGATCTACATCAGTGCAGAAGGTTCTACACAGCCACAGCCACAGGAAGAGGAGGAGGGCAAACCATTGGGGGTTTCCAGCAAGGGGGGCGCACCATCTTTGGAGAGAGATTCGTTGTAGGAGATTGGTAGGGCCGTTGAGGATTCTATCACTTGGGTTTTCATTACAGGGCCTTGGACATCAGATCTAGTGCTTTCTGAGATATTTTTATGGCTCAAATTATTTCTTGAGCAGTGGGGCGAAATGAAGAGAAGGAGGGCGTTTTTGAGATCCAAATCTAGTCCGTTTGGAGGGGTTACACTTTAGATCTGACCCTGAGACTTCACCTAGTGACTTGCAGTGTCCCGGTCTATATTTCTGGAGAGTTTCAGAGCATTTGGAGGCCTCCTTTAGCAGGGCCGAATTATCTAGGGCTTCAGTCATCTAGTGGGGCGCACCATTTAGTGGGGGATTTCAGATCTACAGAGATTGAGAGGGATCTTGGAGATTCGGGCTCCTGGGTTTTTCTTACCATCACCCGATCTAGCAGTTGGCATATTTCTTAGGGTGATTGGACACTTTTGGCAGTAGGGCCGAGTTATTGAGGGTTTCGGCCTTCTATTGGAGCGTGGCATTCTTCAGCTGGAGAGCTTGGCATTCAGATCTGCTTGTATTGATCTTCATTTCTTATTCAGCCTTTGGAGGCATCTTTTGTATTAGCAGGAGCATTTTGTAGCATCTCTTATCTATTGTCTATCTTCTTGGCCATCTGCTGGGCATTCTAGATCGACATCTTCATTATAGCAGGTTTATCTATTTTATGAATAAAGAAGATTTGAGATGTTTTGGCTTGTCTATCTTATTGCATATGGTTGAGGTATGTTCCATGGTTATCTCTTTCTGTTATTTGCTGCATACACACACATAAACACATCTAAACAAATAGATCAACAAACTGTTTGACGAAATACCACAACCAGAAAAAAGTTTTAAAAAGACACCAAAACCGTGATGATCCTTGCATAATGGCTTGGGATCATTACACTAGCTCTTAGGTTTTGGAGTATTCCTCTACAAAATCTACTTCTTTTGGTAATAAAATTCAAGAAGCTTTGGAGGACAACAAGAAGGGTAATGTGTATGCTTGCTCCTCTTATGCAAATGGAGGTAACATTGTTTGGTTTTCTTTCATATTTCATGCAATATTAGATCTTGGATAAAGTGTTATCTAGGTAGGTTAGATGGTGCGTATGCCATTTTTTCCTATAGATCTTGGTGCATAACTTAAATTGAAGTGTCGTTTATGATTATTGCATCAACATTTTATCTAGTATATGCTTGATATTGAAGGAAGATTGCAGGTTCACTTTCAAAGTCTCATTGGGAAGACCTTCCAGAAGGGAAGGGTCTCTTGAGGCTTCACATACTTCAGCCATCTTGATTATTGCTTTGCTCTATTATTTGCTATACATCCATCTCACTTTCAGCTAGCATACATTGTTTTAGATAGGTCAATAATATCTCAAATCTATATCTTGTCTTGTGGAAAGTCCTTATCCCAAAAGGGCAAGGTTTTCCTTAACTTTGTTTGGTTGTATGTAGCCATCCTAGCAAGAAGACCTTGCTGTTTTAATAGGCACATCAGATCTGATAGGAGGCTCTTGGCTGCCCCAAAAAGATACATACAACACTCAACAACCCCTTGGGGGAATTTGGTAGCTATTTCTTACCTCTCTAGTCTTTTTCTAGCTTAAGTAGTGCATTTTTCTTCTTGTTTGCTTGTTAGGTTGAGCTTGAGGTGTAAGAGGGGAAGTGGTACGGCCTCCCCTCTTCTTCAAGCTTGTGGGTAGGCTAGGACGTGGGTATATCTAGCTTGCATTTCATTTTTTGTTGAGTTTTTCTTCTAGCTTGGCCGTGAGGTTTAGAAGGTGTGGGCACCTTCTCCACCCCACGTGGGTAGTGCTTGATTGCTTGTAGATCTAGCTTGCATTTTGGTTTGCTGTTTTGGTTTTATCTCTTTCTTGCTCATATCTTGCTAAGTTATCCTAATGATAAGATCTAAGAATACACTCAAATAAACTAAGACAAGATAACTAATAACCTACCTAGTTGGGTGAGAAACCCCCAAAGAGGTAAGGATAACTGTTACTCTTTATTTTCTCATGTGATGTGGTAGATCTAAATGGTTTAATGCTCTTGATGTTTATGCTTTAGATCTGATCTCATATCTCAAGCCCATTGGGCAACACACTTAATAATTGCTTTGATCTTGCTTAAGTTTGTTTATTTTCCTTTCAAGTCTTTAATCTCTCTTTTAAGCACACATATTTTAATCTTAATGCTCTTAATGTCTCTTGTGATGCTTAATCAATAAGTGGTTATTTGATTCATTGTGTATATCCATTGGTAGCCACGTCTTGCGCTTGAATCTTGTTAATGGTTTAACTTGGTAAACACATTAAATTTTCTTCTTCATCTCATAAGGCAAGTTGTTCTTGCCATTGGATCTATGGTATCTAATCAACCAATGTGATGTGCATGTGATATAAATTTATCTATCTCTTTCAGCCATTTATCTCATTTACTTCTTATGTGTTGATGTACTTTATGGTTAAAGCTTTAACAACACATTTATGAGCAATTTCAGTTTCGTCCATCTCATTATTTTGCACTTTTTAAGTACCTTAAAACTTTCAAAACACTCTTTTAACAACCTAAAAGTCTACCTAACTATCATATATACTTAATAGACTATTTTAGGGTACCTTAGACCACCATCTCCACCATCTAAAACGGGTTTGAGGAAAACAACGGAGGGTAGTGGCAAGGGACTATCCCATGGCGCTCCAGGTGGGTGTCCTCTCCGGGAAGTACTCTTACTATCAGGGCTGACCGTGGAAGCTAGGGTGGGCCTCGTTGCCTTACTATCTTGAGCACCCGACAGTTATTTGGCAATAGGAGGAGGAGGCTTTGGTGAAAGCCAATAAAACTTAAAATTCTTAGGAAAAGCCTAACTATTAATCCCTTGGCCACATCTAATAATACTTGGGGGGCTTAATAGCAAAGAGTGTAGATTGTCTTCATTTCTTCATAATAATTGTGCTTAATCCTTCTAAATCTTGGCAATCTTGTTGATGAAGTAATATGTTGATGATCTAGTGTAAATGATGATGTGATTGATGCTTGAATCTTCTATGTCCTGCACACATTGAACAAATACTTGGTTAGTTTGCTTTGTATAAATTGTAATCTATCATTGTTTAACTTGTAAATCTTGTAAATGAATGTATATGATATTCTTTCATTGAGTTATTCTTTATTGTAAATTTGTAACTTGTAATTCTTTTGTAATTAACCACCTTGAAACATAGTTGACCCCTTGCCCAATTTCTAGGCACTAGTCTTAGTTGACCTAGGGAAAGGACTTGCTTGTCATGCCAACCCTTGCATATTGCATGGATGTCTTAGCATCCTAAGATTAGAATCCCCTCTAACCTTAAGAAATTAAAATTAACTCCTAGAATCTAACTTAATTCATCTAGTAACTAAGGTCTACCCCCTTTGGCTTCCCTAGGAGTAAGCATAGACAGAAGAGGTTCCGGTCAAAGTGACAGCGTGGGCTGTGAACCTAGGCATTGTGCCTCCAAGGACACACTAAGTGAGCCGAACTCAAGCTCACGTTTGCAAGTGTGTATAAGGACGACAACACTCTCCAAGCATGTCCTTCATCAAAAGGCGCTCTTTGTTGCTTCTCTACCTGGAAACCTCCACAAACACCCTGTATCTGTTGCTAGATGTCAAGAAGTCCATCTACCAAATTCTCTTAAGCCAATTGACAGAAGAAGGTAAAATTTAGGTGCCCATATTATCGATGCCAAAGTGTATTGATGTTCGATGCACTCTTGGATACCAATGCATGCTCCCTGTCCAATGTCAACCAATTTGAATAGTCCATGATCTTCTTAGTCTCATTATCAACTATGTAGCATTTGTGATTGCTAAAGTTGAGATCTAGATGGGAGTAGTGCCTCATAATATGAGTCACTGATAGCAAATTAAGCTTCATATCGACACATGGTCTTCTTGGTCTCTTTGTCAACTATGTAGCATTTGTGATTGCTAAAGTTGACATCTAGATGGGAATAGTGCCTCATAATACAACTCACTAACAACAAATTAAGCTCCATTCTAACATATAAAACACATTGAGGAAAATCAACTTTTTCCCTTCAAAAGGAAATCTGCACATTTCCTTTGCCAACTACCATGAAATATCCCCCACCACCGAAGATCAATGAATCCTTAGAAGAACAAGCAGTGTAAATTGAAAATCACCAAAAACCTTCCAGACTTGCAAATCTGGGCAGCAATACAGGCAGGAACAACTTCAATCCACTCCCAAATCATCTTTATTGTCAAGAAATCTGAGAAAAAGGATTGATTGAGTGTCCAATCAGACAATACAATCCAGATTTTGGCTAGAATTTTTACTTTGCAGCATCTATACGATGAATTTTTACTTTGCAACTTTGAATTTCTCCTTGGTGGTGCGTATAGCCATACGGATTCTCTAGCAGCTTCAAATTCATCTTTGACGACATTGTACAACGCGCACGAAACCCACAAGCGGTTCAAAAGTCTTTTTGCAGATCAATTTCCAACCCATACAATCGTATGAATCCCAAGTGTGGCTCCATCTCACATGGAGATTGAGATTTGACATTCCTACATGCATACAGATTGCTCCATACAACTTTTCCTTCAAAACATTTTTTTTTCTTTTGGAACCACAATTTGCAAGGTTCCTTAAAAAAATTACTCTGATTGAAAATGAAATCAGTACGTAGTTTAAACAAAACCTTTTTGGCTCTTCGATGTGCTACGTTAGCGATCCCTCAATCCATCTCTATCGCTAACAATCCCTAGATCTTCACACTCTCATAGACATCGTGGCTCTAACTAAGCTCTAATACCATATCATAATAAACAAAAATCAAACACAAAGAAAACCAAGATAACTCAAGAGAGATCTCCATATTGCATTGATTAAATGAGAAGTAAAAGCCTTCTTATAAAGGATTGCATCCGAGTCAATTCAATCCACTTTATGAATGTGGGATAGACCAAGAAACACAATAAAGTCGAAAAAACATAAAAGCATAATATACCTTAAAATCAAATGACTTTATCAATGCATATGTCTAATTAACCATTATTATTCTAACATTTATTTTAACACATAACTCCTGCATTTTGTACACACAATGACTATACCATCATGGTGTGATAATGTTAAATATGAGTGTATTCTTCAATGACTTGAGGCTAATGAATTCCTACTACATGTCTTAAGTTTATATATTTTGACCACATTTTAACATGTTGGAAAGGAGAAATATTTCCATTTAGTTCATCAACTCAATCGGGGTGTGTTATCTCTCAGATCTACTACATGCAAACTAAGAAACAACTATGAATAACTAGTCTAAGATCACCAGTAATTACTCCTCCATTTGCACTAATGTTTCTCTAGTCATAGAGGGATATCCCTCCTGTCCATGCATTGTCAACACTTAGATAATCTATGTGGTTAGTACGAATGCTCAGTACACAAAATAGTTGCCCCTGATATGCATGCAGGCAACCAAGGACATAAGAAAGCTTTAAAATCAAATAATATGGGAGATTTCACTTCACAACAACTAGACTATGAAAGATGAAAGAAAGACAGACATTCGCTTAAGTGATAAAAAATCAAAGTAAATGCACTTAGGCCACCCACACCACTGCAACAAAACAAGACTATTCAACCACCAAATTCAAAGAGTTGTAATAACATTGCATAGTCAAACTCTATCACCATATTAGTCAAACGATTGTTTGCATCATGGAGACAAAATACAAGACTGGTTGCATAGTAAGTGTTATCCACCAAGTTGCACTAGGATGGACTTGCAGTTGAGCCGCCAAAGATTGAACATTGATATGTTCAAAACCAGAGTTCAAAAGTCCAGCCGGTCAATATGACCAATTTTTCGCATTTCCATCCCTCCTTGGGGGCATTGTAATAAAATGTGTCTAGCATGATGAATTTGTAAAAGACTTAGCCTCCTAAGAATGAATCATGAGTGCATAACTCTAGAGTGTTTTTTTTACTTATTAATTATTTCTTGCTTGAATTAAATTTTAAGCAAGTTATAATTTTTAAGTTTTTTCACTGGATTCCTCCAAAGTTGGAGTGTGTACTGATGGTGAGGCCTTAGCTTGTAAAATCTAAGCCTAGTGTCTAATGTATATTACCATGCTAGCCATTAAAATTGAATCATATGGAAGTTGCGTTAAGTCCCCCCTAGGATTTTTTAATGTTTTCAGTAAATAAAAATTATCCCGCAAAACGGAAATTTTTAATTGTAATTTAGTCATAAGTTAAAAAAGTGGTACTAGGAGGCATTATATGCCTTGGGGGTATTTGTTTTTACACTCAAAATACCCACTTTATCTAAGTACCCACTTTGTGAGTGAAATTAGTGATTTTTAATCACTTGAAATTAATTTTAATCACAAAAGTCAAATAAAAGACAAAAAATCAGCAAATGCTATTTTTGGGGAAACATGTCAGAGACATGTTTTGAGTTAACTCACCCTCATTTGAGTTGACCAAACCTTGTTGGCAATTGGAGAGAAGTCTTGAGTGAGTTGGGTGGTAGTTTATTTGAGTTTGGAGGATCTCTCATGAAGAGGTGCACCCCTCTTGAGGAGAGGTGGCGCCCTCATGAGGAGGTGCACCTACCTCTTGAGAGGTGGTGCCCTCCTCCTCTCTCCCTTCATCACACTTGACAAGCAATGGGGATGAATGAGAGGTGGCAGCCCACAAACCCACACTTGGATCTCTTTCTCTCACACTTAGTGCGCCCTCCCTGTCCACATGGTGTGCCCTCCATCATTGGGAACTCCATCCATTGATCTATATATTGGAGCATTCTCCCATTGCTTAAGCTAGTTGGAGCTTTGGAAAATTGTTTGTTGTTGTAATATTGTAATACTCTTTTGATTTTGGAATAAAAGAAGACTTCGGAGGTCATATAGGTGGCTTGGATTGTGTGTGGATGCAAGTGCTTAGGAGGTGAAATTGTTACATTCTCTTCTTATGCAAATTTGTTGGAATTGGCCTTTGTAGGAGTACTATTACTCATTAAGGATAGGATTATTAATCTTGCTTGATTTCTTAATCCTATTGATTATCTATTTTAGAGATTTTGATGTGCATTTTATGTTTTGCTTAACTAATGTGCCATTGAGTCTCTTTTGTAGGTGATACTACTATCTAACCTTTTTCTTGCAAGGGTATGAAGCTTTGGAAATCTCACTTGGAGGAGTGGATGATCTAGCTTGACTCTACCTCTCCTCTAAGATCATTGAAGAAAGATCCCTCTTCATTCCACCAAAGGACCCCATTGCCGAAGAAGTTCCAAGCACAAGCTTATTCTCTCTCCTTCACCAAATTTCATTCTTTTTGGTTACTTTAAATTGCATGCATTAGTTAGATCTGAATTTTAATTGAAAAAATAGATTTATTTTCAATACTTTTGCATGCATATTACTTAGATCTAGATTCAAGCTTTATTTCTTCATCTAAAAGCTAGATCTAAAGTAGATTTATCACTTTTTGGTAAGTACTTTCATCTAGAATTTTAAAGGCTTAAAAGTGAATGTTTTAAAAAAGTTCTTTCATTGTAAGATCAAGCTACATAGTGCTCATTTGTTTTTGTTTTTGAACAGAAAACAAAAGTCACTAAAAGAGCTCTTATTTAGGCTTGGTTAGTGTTGTAATTTACTAGTTAGATTCAATTTTTTACTTAGAATTTTTCTGCAATTTTTGGGCTTTAAGTTTTATAATCCAAAGACATTTTCCAAAGTGTTTTTTGGAGCTATTTGATCTCTTTCACTTGCTGTTTTTTGCAGGTTAGTGAATAAACAAGGGAAAGCTTTGTCGGATTTTGGTGGAATCAGAGCATCTGGGACACCCAAAAGCACCCCATACTTCAATAAATACCTTGACAACTTGTAAGCTTGGTGGTCTTGTCCTATATAAGGGACCGCAAGCATTTCCCAAAGAGCATTGTAAATATCATCAACAAAATAAGTGGGCAACCAAGTCCCCACTTTTCAATGCCCCTAGAGGGAAACAGTGTCATTGCGTGATTGCTTTATCTGGTTTATTTTGCTTCAAGTTTACAACTCACACCTAAAGGGAAAGCTAAAATTAACCTTAAAATTTATCACAAGCACTGCAACACATTAGATTAGATTTCATTTTCTTAGTTAGTTAGTTAGAAATCAATTTCTAGATTAACTTAGTTAGATATATTTTGCTAGATTAGTTTCAATTTCAGTATTTATTTTATGTTATTTCAATTTGGCAAATAAACATTTCCCCTCAGCTCCCCGTAGTATGCTCTGAACCCTTGCTAGCCTAGCTCGACCTGGGGAACTCATCGGAACTGGAGTTGGTCAGTGTGGAGTAGTATTAATAGGGAAACCTTTTAAGTTGTTATTGTTTGTTTGGAAACACAAGAGTGTTGTGTGTGAAGTTAGACGAGAACTTTGAAATCTAGGTTCTCCCCGTGTTGGACATCCGGCAATATCTTGAGCTTGTGTGCGAAGTCAGAGGGATACTCTCCTTGTTGGACATCCGACAAGCTCAACCTCCAATCTAAGGGATAGCCTCTTAGAGGCAAAATCTAGATTAGATTTCCTTTTCTTGCAACACATAGCACACATCTCACATAAGTGGCTTGCAAACACAAGAGCCACTTCACAATAAACCTAATCAACTCTAATCAAAATTTTACAAGGACAATTCACATTGCAATCTTCATTTCGGTGGCATTACATATATTTTGCAACATTTGGCACTGGTCTTATTACTTTTACTTTTAAAGCCATTTACTTCGATATTTTACAAAGACAAATATTTCCTTTACCTTGAAGTATTTCATTGCTTATTGTTATTTACTTGCAAGTATCACTATCCATTTTCATTATCTTTCATGCAAGTATCTCTTATGTTCTGGATATCTTTTTCATAAGCAATCATAGTGAATGAATGATATATGTTGCTAGTGTAGATTGATTTATTGTTATATTGTTCTTGTTGCAATAAAATCCTAGATTCTTTTTGTGCTTAGATTTAATTGAGCCTTAGATTATTTTTATTAGGGACTACCCCCCTTGGCTTTGCTAGGATTTGGCCTAGATGGAGGAGTCGAGGATCAGGTGACAGCACCTTAACTTGATATTTTCCCACAAGGACACACCCAGTGGATTGAAGATTTCTTCCATGTTACCCTAGGTGTGTATAAAGGCGGCAACAGTAAGCAGTGCATAGAGTGTAGGCAGCAAAGAAAGAAAGAAATGATGGAAGAGAAAGGGAACAATGATGGTTGCTACTCAATGAAAACTGTCTCACTCTGTACCTTTCCAAGTGATCATTCCAAGGAGGCGACTTATTAGCCTATTTGGTTTCTGTAGGCTATAGTCGGTAAGAAAAGGGGACTAATTCATTATTTGAAGTCATCTAGGCGAAAAAGCATCACTCAAAAGTGACATTGAGTAATTAAAGTAAAAAAAGGTGCTATAATGCGACTTGGAGAGAATTACTAAAGTGAAAATTTATAAAGTTACTTTAATCAATAAAGTGAGTGGAAAAAGGTAAAAGCGTCGCAAAAGGGTAAAAGAATCGCCAAAAAGGTCAAAAGGATAAAAGACAGAAACTCACTCGATTCTCTCATTATTGGTTATCATTTTGTGAAAACCGGTTTTGGAGAGCTTTGAGCTTCTTGGGGGTTTCCAGGAAGAAACCCTTGCAAAGGATTTATTTCGGTCGTGAAACGATTCCACCCTAGTTGATCAGTGGGGTGATCATACAAATCTTCCACAAGTATTCTATTGTTGAGGAGATTGATCCATGCTTTCAAAGGGTGTGTGATCCAGGAGGGCGCACTAGTTCTTGGAGTTCGTGAGACCTTGGGAGGAGGCGCACTAGTTCTTGGAAGTGCTTGGGTGTTCTAGAGGATGCGCACTTAGCTATTGAGGTGCATGGGAGTTGATTGAGGTGCGCACTAGTTCCAGAGGGAGTCGCATCACCATTATTGCAGTAGATCCGGGCTATATCCTTCTTGCATGCAGCAGATCTGAGCTTATTGCATCCGATCCGAGCTATATCCTTCTTGCATGCAGCAGATCCGAACTATATCCTTCTTGCATGCAGCAGATCCGAGCTTATTGCAGCAGATCCGAGCTATATTCTTCTTGCATGAAGCAGATCTGAGTTTATTGCAGCAGATCTGAGCTTAGATATAACATACGCTAATATTCAGGTCAGATCCATTAATAAAGAGACTAGATCTGTTGGGTTTGCTTATTGTTGTAATGTTTTGGTTGAGTTTTGGCAATTGTAATCATATTCTTATTATTATTACAATAAAACTATGTTATTGGATACCGAGACCACATGCATGTCTCGCAAATTACATTAAACCCTCAAAACCATATCAGAAACCATCAAATCATATCAGAAAAACACTACAGCATAAGGGAATTTTACACATTCAATCCTCTCAGATAGATCTTAAAACTCCCAAACTGGATGGCCTGGTCATGCAATGATTAACTGATGTTAACCCCCAATTTACAGATCAAACTCCCTCTCACTGTCTGTGCTCAATGGCATGCAATGAATAAGTGATGTCGACCTCCTCATCACTAGGCACTGGCCAATAATAAAACCCTCCTGCATAGATGTCAGCACATTACAACTCATAAAAATAGAACAGCAGGCAACTGATAGAATGGGTCAAATCCTGCTAAACATACCAAACAAACTAGGCCTTCTAAAATAACACACATACCAAATAAAGGAAGATAATTGCTGGTCAAAATTAGTATGAAGTCAACCTCAAACATAACACTGAAACTGCACATTAGTCTGCATGCCTTGCCTATCTCAGACAAGAAACAAGACCAACCCAAGCTATGCTCTCCTTTTGCCATCCACGTGCCAAAATTTTGCAGACAGCCATTATGTAAATCCAGACTTGGTCAAAGGAACACTGAGGCAAAAGAACAGTTATAAAACATCATTATAAAGTGCTCAAGATGAACCTGAAATACAATCAGCCTGAAGCACATACCACTACAGATACCTCTTGCACTGTAGCTGCATCAAGTCAACATATGTTGTCATTAGTCCATGAAACTTCTGAATTTTGACTGTAAACAATGAACCTGTTGTGCAGCAATTATTCCTCTTAAAATGTCTCTCTTTAATCTCTTGAAAATGTCATCTCAATAGGGTGAATACTGGCAACTAAAATCTGAAAGATGTGTATCGTTGAACTTGTCCAAACAGATATAGGCAAAGGGGTCTTTAACTATGGTTTCAGATCCAACTTCAGTGCTGATGCTACAGGCTGATTTTACTGTCAAATTCCGCTTGAGGATACAGTCAAAGTATGGCTAAAGTTTACCCCGTAACATCCAAGTGCTGTCCATAAAAAATTTATATAGCTGTTTATTCGTTCTAACCCATCAAACCATGGCTCCTGCCTCAATTCCACAGCTGTAATCATGGCTTCCATTGCTTTTATTCTACAGGCCAGTCACCAAAATACAGTCCTACAGCAACCCTTTCTCGCATATGCCACTGTTTAATGATTCTATCCTGAAATCTATATGTATAACACTGATCTGAGCGCTATCTCACAAAAGAAATACACTGCCAACTGCTGATTAGACCACAATCTTGCTGGTATAACATCCTCACAATCAACATACTGTTCTGAAGTAGTTTACTGCTTGAACCACCCTGTAATAAGAGTTCTGAGACAACTTCTACAGAGACCACATACTAACTCAGAAAGGAAAGGAAATGGAGAAACCTTCAAATGATGTGAAGAAAGAAAACTTATAAAGTTAGGTTTTTCCGAATCAAGAGGGCGCACTAGGGTTAAGTTGGAGTAAACTTAGCAAATCCAACTAGAGTTTTGTAATAACCAGCATGACAACAAAGAAGAGGTTGACTAACTCCAGATATTTAAGCTGCTTCTCCAATATTAATAATTCTAAAATCAGCTGACATATCCATATAGCAAATTGCCATCTCACATGCAAACTAGTCAAAGAGGTCGACTTGGTCAAAAATAAAAATTTCCCAAGACTTCCAATTCTCCAAAGTTAGAAATGAAAAATAGGAAAGCAGCCGATTTAAGCTACGCGACCCAGGTTCCAAAAGTGGTAATGAGTCACCCACTACAAATAGAAATGAGGTCATGAGAAGAAACCAATTTTAAGTTTTAACAACTGTCAAATATACCAAAGGAGGGCGACCTAGGGTTTTCCTGATGAGACAAGCTTGGAATGGCCGCCACATGTCACACTGAAAAACTTCCACTTGCTCAATTTGACTCAGTTCATAACTGCTCACTGGAACCATGAATCTAGAATCCACACCTGCTAAAAATAGCACTGCTAAATATAGGCATGCCAAAAATAGCAGTCTGACTCATAAAATATAGGAAAGACGAAACATGAAGAGCACTGCTATGAGATTTCTACCAAATATAGCCCACCTAAAAATAGTAACATCTCGCATACCAATGAACTCAGTCTCATCAGACTCTATTTTCTGTAAGGAATCCAAATAGATGCTCAGAATCGATATACGAGCTCTGAAACCTTAACTGCTAAAAATAGCAGTGTCTCACATGTCACCTGGAAAAAAGTCATTGACATCATGAGCTCGCAAGGACCAAAAATATGTGATCACCTCTGACCTGTGGACCTCAGAACTCTGGCTCCTATAAAAAAAGAAAACTGCTAAAAATAGCAGTTTCCTCCAAATCTAGTGAATATGCCTCTAAAATGGACTCCGATCACAATGAAAACTGATGTGCTTGTCATGAATGCCAGCTTGATGAAATCTAGCTGGATCTTAACCCTCCAGTTGCACAGGCAAATCTGGGGGAGATTTCTTCTTTTTAAATGCCCTATCTGGTCGCTGGTTGGGGTGTTGTGTTACCCCCTTTTTCCCTCCCTATTTAGTGAGGTTCGCACTGCTTTTTCCAAATTTTCCACTAGTACTTAGTTGTAGGCTTTGAAAGGCCCTCTCAGTTGGCTGGGGCACTGCATTCCACTAATGCCCCATTCTGAGACAACCCTCCATTTCCTTAGAAATAGCTAACAAAAAGGAGGAAGGGGAATAACCCATATGAATATTCTTAGGCCTAGAATCTTTGCAAGATTTAATCCTAGAACTAGAAAACCTAAAAAATACCTTGGCTGAAACTCCTTTGGTAATCCAATGAATTAATTCGGTTAAAGAAGAGGAGTTCATTTTGTTATTCTACCCATATTAAATCTTATGTTGTTAAGAATTCCGTTATTTTCATGCAAGGGAATACCTTTGAAGACGCTCACAATGTTTGTAATCATGCTGTTGCTTATCAACAATTTTAGAACTTGGTACTTTGCATGTAAATCCAAGGAACTGATAAAAAGAAGAAAAAAGGAAAAAACAAAAGGGGCAGTGGGGCAGGTGAAAGAGATTATTCCTAATTTCTAACCTGTAAGCCATGTTTCTTGCACCATTCAGGATCATAACCCGTGCGATGCCATTGTTCATATATTTGAAGCAACTGGATATGATCACCCATGCCATTACCATCGGGTAGATTTGAGTCCACTCGCTCTCTTTTTCTGGAGGCACCCTTGCTACAAAGAGAAATACGTTTAATCACAAAAAGTTAAGACCTGCTGTTTTATTAAACAAGCTATGAATGTCATTTTAAGCCACAGAATAGACAATCTTGTCTCACCATTTGACATTTCTTTGATCATTTGTTGCATAGTAATAGAATTATTTTATCTCTCCAACAGAGAAAAATATTCCCAGCAATACATGAAAGGCATTCAAATAGAGTTATTTCATTGATTTACAGCAAATACCATAACACAATAGCTAAAACAATGCATGGATTTCCTCTGTTTCAATGGCATTAAATACTGTATACTTGAACCATATTGTAGCATACATAAATACAGAATAAAGAAGAAAACTATAAGTAAATAATAATAATAATAATTTTGGTTATTAACAGGGAGATGTGACAATTTGGTGAAGAGGTACGATAATGATATAAACATACCTAGTCCACCAAGCTGTGCTTCAGTGGTTGAGATGGGAAGTTGCCAGGTAAAACACCCACATTCAAACCTTAGCAGGCTTAGTGCCTGTTATCCCCTAAACCTAGGAATAACTAAGGAGATTATGTCTCGAGGCCCACAGGTCCTAGACATGGAGTACCGAGAGCCAAATCGACTTGAGCATGGCCCTGGAGAGCCCATCCTTTCATTATGCAGCGCCTTCACTTTGTCAGCAGCAGCAGCATCCATCACCTCGGCCTGGTCCTATAGCAGAGATGGATCTTGCTCCATCAGGTAATGAGTCCGGGTATCATGGTATGTGTCACTCTGATCCTCAAAACCTATGAATATGTGCATTTAATTCTTTTTGCTTCTAACGGGTGCTTCGATCTTATGCTTTTCCACTTGACCACACCTGGGGGGAATGAGTGGATGCCCTAGTAAGCTGGTACCCATAGCGTTTGAGTTGCCACTAGGGGGATTCATCAAAGGCCATCGTCTACTCCCACCATACTTACCACTTTTCATCTTTTCCTGCTCATACATCCCATTACACTAGTTCGGGCATTGGGTTGGCCAAATATCTAAGGGTTGTACCTTACCTTGTGGGAAGAAGGGGCTAAAGGCCCAGAGGGTAAAAGTAGCTAGCAAAAGATAAAAGCCAAAAGAATGAAACCTTGAGATGCTTCGCCCAGGGATCCCCGAGGAAGCAATAAAAAGCTTCTCAGCAAGAAACAGAGGGACCCATAAAAATAATAAAACAAGACCTAGTTAGAGGATAGGGGGTCCCATCACGAGCCAGCCTATTAGGTCCATGAGCATGTACTGGTATGACACTACCAACAGTTGGTCACCACGCCAGGGTATTGGCTCTTGGTGGCATAGCCAAGAGAAAGGGGGTCTCATCATGAGCCAGCCTTCTCATCTCCGTGAAAAACATTGCCACCACTGTTCACCACGCCAGGGCAATGTCCCCTAACTAGCCTCTTGAAAGAAAAAACAATAAGAATAAAAGATAAAAGGCATCAATGGGCTTGGAAACATTTGCATCCATGACAGGTGCAGATCACCCTCTTCAGAGGCACCCACAGGTAAGCCATACATTTCCCTGCTATCACTACACCCCTTGCCCAGACATCCCTTACCACCTCATCCACTCACATGGCCTAGGTTTGACTCCTCCCGAAAACATCCCACATCCAATGAGCATTAGCCCAATAGGACATCCTAGCGTTCCCTCCAAACTTGGAATGTAGATTAGTATAATGTCCTAGAGCACTTGTCCGAGTAAAGGGGGTTTCATGCACATGTTTAAAAAACTTGATGATTAGATGTGATTGACATTGCTATGATCACTGTAACTTATGAGCCCATGGAGGGCATATCTATTAATGTTGCAGGACCACACCCGATGGACAGATACCCCGATGGATAGGTACACATGGGGTGATGATTAGTTCGGACCTCCATGGGGATAAAATCCCACCAGATGGATGTTGAGACCCCAGCAGGGGGCAGAGACAGATCAGAGGATTGCATTAGAGAGAGAGGAGGACGTTTCACCAAGGGCAGCCTGGCAGGCCTAGACTCAGGGGGGTTGTGCCCTTTCCATCATGATGTAGGCCTTGGAAGGCACATGACGTCGCCTAGGTCACCCATGACGTCATCCAGCGTTTTGGGAGGTTTTGGAGGCAGTTGTGTGTCAAAAGGCACGTGTGGCAGGTTCCTGAGGCCCAAGAAGGCCTAATGTTTTGCTCCAGGAGGCCAACGTTGCCCAAAAAGGGCCTAACGTCACCCTAAAGGTGCATGATGTCACCTTAGCAGCTTGTTTTAGGGTTTTATTATGACATTTAATGTAAAAACTGGATATTATTTATAACTGGCCATGTCGGCCTTTTTGACCTAATTTTGGTCTTTGGTATTGTATAAATAAGGGGTAATTGCCTCTTATTTTTCATCATCTTTCACTCACACTTGTGAGGTCTAAAATTTGTACACTAATTAGGGTTTAATGACTGAAATTTGGTGCGCACTTGTTGAAGGAAGGCTAATTTTGGTGTTTTTGGGCATTTTCTTGGTGGAAACTCTACAACTAGGTGATATGCTAGATTACTCTTGGTGAATGTAAGTAAAATTCTGCAATTCTTCTTTCTTTTGAATGGTTATAGTATCTTTACTTTGCATTTTGCTAAAGATCATGAAATTACTAGCTTGAAACCCTAGCATATTAAGCACATGTTATTGTCCTTATCTCAATTGCTATCCACCTACTAGATTGTGCCAAGGAGTCGTTTTTCTTGAAGCCATTG
>ML798420.1:221739-232926 GCA_009831015.1 Picea engelmannii
GGGCTCATTAGTCACAGGGATCATAGCAATTCCAATCACATCTCATCATCAATATTATTAAACATATGCATAAAACCCCTAATACATCAGTCAATAGAGCAAAGACATTACAAAAACCCGCAATACAAGATTGGATAAAAGGTCGAGGCGTCCTATTGGGCTAGTGTCCACAAGAAAAGGAAAGTTTCCAGAAAGATCTCATCCAAGCCATGTAAGTGAGGTGATGTGGCTAGGGATGTCCAAACATGTGGGTGCAGTGAGGGCCAAGGATGCATAAGTGTTACCTGTGGGTGACTTTGTAGAAGGCGAGTTGTACCTGTCATGGATGCATTTTTTCCAAGCCCATTCTTGCCTTTATTCTTGTTGTATTCTTTTATTTACTTTTTTTTTTTTGTTCAAGAACTAACCAGGGGACACTGCCTTCGCATGGTGACCAGAGCTGACAGCGTTACCCACAAGTACTTTCACAGAGATGAGAAGGTTGGCTCATGATGAGACCCCCTTTCCCTTGGCCATGCAACCAAAAGTCACTGCCCTGGCGTGGTAACCAGATGGTGGCAATGTCATACTGTTAGGTACACATGGACCTAATAGGCTGGCTCGTTATGAGATCCCCTATCCTCTGAGTAGGTCTTGTTTTTTTATTTTCCCGGTCCCTCTTGTTTCTTGCTGAGAGGCTTTTTACTGCCTTCTCGGGGATCCCTGGGCGAAGCATCTCGAGGTTTTATTTCTAGGCTTTTGGCTTTTACCAACTGCTTTTACCTTCTGGGCCTTTAGCCCCTTCTTCCCACGAGATAAGGTGCCATCCTGTAAATATGTCAACCCAATGCCCGGACAAGGGGAGTGGGATAAATGAGTGGGAGATAAGATGAAATAGTGGTGTTATGATGGGGGCAGATGATGGCTTTTCAGAAATTTTCCTTGTGGCAAACCAAAACCTATGGGCATAGGCTTGCTAGGGCACCCTGTCAATTCCCCAAAGCATGGTCAGGTGGGCAAATGTAAGATCCAAGCAGTTGTTAGAGATAAAAGGAATCAGATGCATGTATTTAAAGGTTTTGATGATCGAAAGTGACACATACTATGATACCTGGACCAATTACCTCATGGAGCAAGAAACTCTTCTGATACAGGACCAAGCCGATGGTGATGGATGCTGCTGCTGCTGACAAGACAAAGCTAATGGAAGAAGAAAAGGATGGGCCTTCCATGGCCATGCTCAGGTCAATCTTGCTCTTGGTACTCTATGTCTAGGACCTGTGGGCCTCGAGACATGATCTCCTAGTTATCCCTAAAAATCGGGGATAACAATCATAACATTAGCATTTGACAGAAGCACATAAGACAAACTATAACTCAACTTTTACAATTGCTTTATGAACTTTTAATGCTGCATTAAATGGTTGTATCTTACTTTATTAACAACAAGAAGTAGGTTAGTAGATCAAGTTATTCTAGGGTTAGAAAGTGTTAGTAGGTTGTTCAAAGAATAGGTTTTGAAGGTTGTTTGATCAATTAGTCAATGGAGGACTTAGACTAGTGCTTTCTTAGGGCAAATGGAGTCAATAAAGTGGCAGCAAATGTTGAAGAAAACAGATGATAATAGGAGAGACAAAGACAAGAGGAGTTGTTGAATGAAGTGTTGGTAAGCCAAGGCTTCAACCACCATACCCTAGGATAAAATGACTATTAAGGTGTAGGTAACCCTAGGCCTTAATAGGGTTTCCTCCGTCTTTAACTCAAAAGATGAAGCAAGTGACGACTAAGATGAAGCAACAAGTGCTAGCGTGTTGCAATGGCAAGGCCCTTAACAATGGCTTCAAGAAAAACGACTCCTTGGCACAATCTAGTAGGTGGATAGCAATTGAGATAAGGACAATAACATGTGCTTAATATGCTAGGGTTTCAAGCTAGTAATTTCATGATCTTTAGCAAAATGCAAAGTAAAGATACTATAACCATTCAAAAGAAAGAAGAATTGCAGAATTTTACTTACATTCACCAAGAGTAATCTAGCATATCACCTAGTTGTAGAGTTTCCACCAAGAAAATGCCCAAAAACACCAAAATTAGCCTTCCTTCAACAAGTGCGCACCAAATTTCAGTCATTAAACCCTAATTAGTGTACAAATTTTAGACCTCACAAGTGTGAGTGAAAGATGATGAAAAATAAGAGGCAATTACCCCTTATTTATACAATACCAAAGACCAAAATTAGGTCAAAAAGGCCGACATGGCCAGTTATAAATAATATCCAGTTTTTACATTAAATGTCATAATAAAACCCTAAAACAAGCTGCTAAGGTGACATCATGCACCTTTAGGGTGACGTTAGGCCCTTTTTGGGCAACGTTGGCCTCCTGGAGCAAAACATTAGGCCTTCTTGGGCCTCAGGAACCTGCCACACGTGCCTTTTGACACACAACTGCCTCCAAAACCTCCCAAAACGCTGGATGACGTCATGGGTGACCTAGGCGACGTCATGTGCCTTCCAAGGCCTACATCATGATGGAAAGGGCACAACCCCCCTGAGTCTAGGCCTGCCAGGCTGCCCTTGGTGAAACGTCCTCCTCTCTCTCTAATGCAATCCTCTGATCTGTCTCTGCCCCCTGCTGGGGTCTCAACATCCATCTGGTGGGATTTTATCCCCATGGAGGTCCGAACTAATCATCACCCCATGTGTACCTATCCATCGGGGTATCTGTCCATCGGGTGTGGTCCTGCAACATTAATAGATATGCCCTCCATGGGCTCATAAGTTACAGTGATCATAGCAATGTCAATCACATCTAATCATCAAGTTTTTTAAACATGTGCATGAAACCCCCTTTACTCGGACAAGTGCTCTAGGACATTATACTAATCTACATTCCAAGTTTGGAGGGAACGCTAGGATGTCCTATTGGGCTAATGCTCATTGGATGTGGGATGTTTTCGGGAGGAGTCAAACCTAGGCCATGTGAGTGGATGAGGTGGTAAGGGATGTCTGGGCAAGGGGTGTAGTGATAGCAGGGAAATGTATGGCTTACCTGTGGGTGCCTCTGAAGAGGGTGATCTGCACCTGTCATGGATGCAAATGTTTCCAAGCCCATTGATGCCTTTTATCTTTTATTCTTATTGTTTTTTCTTTCAAGAGGCTAGTTAGGGGACATTGCCCTGGCGTGGTGAACAGTGGTGGCAATGTTTTTCACGGAGATGAGAAGGCTGGCTCATGATGAGACCCCCTTTCTCTTGGCTATGCCACCAAGAGCCAATACCCTGGCGTGGTGACCAACTGTTGGTAGTGTCATACCAGTACATGCTCATGGACCTAATAGGCTGGCTCGTGATGGGACCCCCTATCCTCTAACTAGGTCTTGTTTTATTATTTTTATGGGTCCCTCTGTTTCTTGCTGAGAAGCTTTTTATTGCTTCCTCGGGGATCCCTGGGCGAAGCATCTCAAGGTTTCATTCTTTTGGCTTTTATCTTTTGCTAGCTACTTTTACCCTCTGGGCCTTTAGCCCCTTCTTCCCACAAGGTAAGGTACAACCCTTAGATATTTGGCCAACCCAATGCCCGAACTAGTGTAATGGGATGTATGAGCAGGAAAAGATGAAAAGTGGTAAGTATGGTGGGAGTAGACGATGGCCTTTGATGAATCCCCCTAGTGGCAACTCAAACGCTATGGGTACCAGCTTACTAGGGCATCCACTCATTCCCCCCAGGTGTGGTCAAGTGGAAAAGCATAAGATCGAAGCACCCGTTAGAAGCAAAAAGAATTAAATGCACATATTCATAGGTTTTGAGGATCAGAGTGACACATACCATGATACCCGGACTCATTACCTGATGGAGCAAGATCCATCTCTGCTATAGGACCAGGCCGAGGTGATGGATGCTGCTGCTGCTGACAAAGTGAAGGCGCTGCATAATGAAAGGATGGGCTCTCCAGGGCCATGCTCAAGTCGATTTGGCTCTCGGTACTCCATGTCTAGGACCTGTGGGCCTCGAGACATAATCTCCTTAGTTATTCCTAGGTTTAGGGGATAACAGGCACTAAGCCTGCTAAGGTTTGAATGTGGGTGTTTTACCTGGCAACTTCCCATCTCAACCACTGAAGCACAGCTTGGTGGACTAGGTATGTTTATATCATTATCGTACCTCTTCACCAAATTGTCACATCTCCCTGTTAATAACCAAAATTATTATTATTATTATTTACTTATAGTTTTCTTCTTTATTCTGTATTTATGTATGCTACAATATGGTTCAAGTATACAGTATTTAATGCCATTGAAACAGAGGAAATCCATGCATTGTTTTAGCTATTGTGTTATGGTATTTGCTGTAAATCAATGAAATAACTCTATTTGAATGCCTTTCATGTATTGCTGGGAATATTTTTCTCTGTTGGAGAGATAAAATAATTCTATTACTATGCAACAAATGATCAAAGAAATGTCAAATGGTGAGACAAGATTGTCTATTCTGTGGCTTAAAATGACATTCATAGCTTGTTTAATAAAACAGCAGGTCTTAACTTTTTGTGATTAAACGTATTTCTCTTTGTAGCAAGGGTGCCTCCAGAAAAAGAGAGCGAGTGGACTCAAATCTACCCGATGGTAATGGCATGGGTGATCATATCCAGTTGCTTCAAATATATGAACAATGGCATCGCACGGGTTATGATCCTGAATGGTGCAAGAAACATGGCTTACAGGTTAGAAATTAGGAATAATCTCTTTCACCTGCCCCACTGCCCCTTTTGTTTTTTCCTTTTTTCTTCTTTTTATCAGTTCCTTGGATTTACATGCAAAGTACCAAGTTCTAAAATTGTTGATAAGCAACAGCATGATTACAAACATTGTGAGCGTCTTCAAAGGTATTCCCTTGCATGAAAATAACGGAATTCTTAACAACATAAGATTTAATATGGGTAGAATAACAAAATGAACTCCTCTTCTTTAACCGAATTAATTCATTGGATTACCAAAGGAGTTTCAGCCAAGGTATTTTTTAGGTTTTCTAGTTCTAGGATTAAATCTTGCAAAGATTCTAGGCCTAAGAATATTCATATGGGTTATTCCCCTTCCTCCTTTTTGTTAGCTATTTCTAAGGAAATGGAGGGTTGTCTCAGAATGGGGCATTAGTGGAATGCAGTGCCCCAGCCAACTGAGAGGGCCTTTCAAAGCCTACAACTAAGTACTAGTGGAAAATTTGGAAAAAGCAGTGCGAACCTCACTAAATAGGGAGGGAAAAAGGGGGTAACACAACACCCCAACCAGCGACCAGATAGGGCATTTAAAAAGAAGAAATCTCCCCCAGATTTGCCTGTGCAACTGGAGGGTTAAGATCCAGCTAGATTTCATCAAGCTGGCATTCATGACAAGCACATCAGTTTTCATTGTGATCGGAGTCCATTTTAGAGGCATATTCACTAGATTTGGAGGAAACTGCTATTTTTAGCAGTTTTCTTTTTTTATAGGAGCCAGAGTTCTGAGGTCCACAGGTCAGAGGTGATCACATATTTTTGGTCCTTGCGAGCTCATGATGTCAATGACTTTTTTCCAGGTGACATGTGAGACACTGCTATTTTTAGCAGTTAAGGTTTCAGAGCTCGTATATCGATTCTGAGCATCTATTTGGATTCCTTACAGAAAATAGAGTCTGATGAGACTGAGTTCATTGGTATGCGAGATGTTACTATTTTTAGGTGGGCTATATTTGGTAGAAATCTCATAGCAGTGCTCTTCATGTTTCGTCTTTCCTATATTTTATGAGTCAGACTGCTATTTTTGGCATGCCTATATTTAGCAGTGCTATTTTTAGCAGGTGTGGATTCTAGATTCATGGTTCCAGTGAGCAGTTATGAACTGAGTCAAATTGAGCAAGTGGAAGTTTTTCAGTGTGACATGTGGCGGCCATTCCAAGCTTGTCTCATCAGGAAAACCCTAGGTCGCCCTCCTTTGGTATATTTGACAGTTGTTAAAACTTAAAATTGGTTTCTTCTCATGACCTCATTTCTATTTGTAGTGGGTGACTCATTACCACTTTTGGAACCTGGGTCGCGTAGCTTAAATCGGCTGCTTTCCTATTTTTCATTTCTAACTTTGGAGAATTGGAAGTCTTGGGAAATTTTTATTTTTGACCAAGTCGACCTCTTTGACTAGTTTGCATGTGAGATGGCAATTTGCTATATGGATATGTCAGCTGATTTTAGAATTATTAATATTGGAGAAGCAGCTTAAATATCTGGAGTTAGTCAACCTCTTCTTTGTTGTCATGCTGGTTATTACAAAACTCTAGTTGGATTTGCTAAGTTTACTCCAACTTAACCCTAGTGCGCCCTCTTGATTCGGAAAAACCTAACTTTATAAGTTTTCTTTCTTCACATCATTTGAAGGTTTCTCCATTTCCTTTCCTTTCTGAGTTAGTATGTGGTCTCTGTAGAAGTTGTCTCAGAACTCTTATTACAGGGTGGTTCAAGCAGTAAACTACTTCAGAACAGTATGTTGATTGTGAGGATGTTATACCAGCAAGATTGTGGTCTAATCAGCAGTTGGCAGTGTATTTCTTTTGTGAGATAGCGCTCAGATCAGTGTTATACATATAGATTTCAGGATAGAATCATTAAACAGTGGCATATGCGAGAAAGGGTTGCTGTAGGACTGTATTTTGGTGACTGGCCTGTAGAATAAAAGCAATGGAAGCCATGATTACAGCTGTGGAATTGAGGCAGGAGCCATGGTTTGATGGGTTAGAACGAATAAACAGCTATATAAATTTTTTATGGACAGCACTTGGATGTTACGGGGTAAACTTTAGCCATACTTTGACTGTATCCTCAAGCGGAATTTGACAGTAAAATCAGCCTGTAGCATCAGCACTGAAGTTGGATCTGAAACCATAGTTAAAGACCCCTTTGCCTATATCTGTTTGGACAAGTTCAACGATACACATCTTTCAGATTTTAGTTGCCAGTATTCACCCTATTGAGATGACATTTTCAAGAGATTAAAGAGAGACATTTTAAGAGGAATAATTGCTGCACAACAGGTTCATTGTTTACAGTCAAAATTCAGAAGTTTCATGGACTAATGACAACATATGTTGACTTGATGCAGCTACAGTGCAAGAGGTATCTGTAGTGGTATGTGCTTCAGGCTGATTGTATTTCAGGTTCATCTTGAGCACTTTATAATGATGTTTTATAACTGTTCTTTTGCCTCAGTGTTCCTTTGACCAAGTCTGGATTTACATAATGGCTGTCTGCAAAATTTTGGCACGTGGATGGCAAAAGGAGAGCATAGCTTGGGTTGGTCTTGTTTCTTGTCTGAGATAGGCAAGGCATGCAGACTAATGTGCAGTTTCAGTGTTATGTTTGAGGTTGACTTCATACTAATTTTGACCAGCAATTATCTTCCTTTATTTGGTATGTGTGTTATTTTAGAAGGCCTAGTTTGTTTGGTATGTTTAGCAGGATTTGACCCATTCTATCAGTTGCCTGCTGTTCTATTTTTATGAGTTGTAATGTGCTGACATCTATGCAGGAGGGTTTTATTATTGGCCAGTGCCTAGTGATGAGGAGGTCGACATCACTTATTCATTGCATGCCATTGAGCACAGACAGTGAGAGGGAGTTTGATCTGTAAATTGGGGGTTAACATCAGTTAATCATTGCATGACCAGGCCATCCAGTTTGGGAGTTTTAAGATCTATCTGAGAGGATTGAATGTGTAAAATTCCCTTATGCTGTAGTGTTTTTCTGATATGATTTGATGGTTTCTGATATGGTTTTGAGGGTTTAATGTAATTTGCGAGACATGCATGTGGTCTCGGTATCCAATAACATAGTTTTATTGTAATAATAATAAGAATATGATTACAATTGCCAAAACTCAACCAAAACATTACAACAATAAGCAAACCCAACAGATCTAGTCTCTTTATTAATGGATCTGACCTGAATATTAGCGTATGTTATATCTAAGCTCAGATCTGCTGCAATAAACTCAGATCTGCTTCATGCAAGAAGAATATAGCTCGGATCTGCTGCAATAAGCTCGGATCTGCTGCATGCAAGAAGGATATAGTTCGGATCTGCTGCATGCAAGAAGGATATAGCTCGGATCGGATGCAATAAGCTCAGATCTGCTGCATGCAAGAAGGATATAGCCCGGATCTACTGCAATAATGGTGATGCGACTCCCTCTGGAACTAGTGCGCACCTCAATCAACTCCCATGCACCTCAATAGCTAAGTGCGCATCCTCTAGAACACCCAAGCACTTCCAAGAACTAGTGCGCCTCCTCCCAAGGTCTCACGAACTCCAAGAACTAGTGCGCCCTCCTGGATCACACACCCTTTGAAAGCATGGATCAATCTCCTCAACAATAGAATACTTGTGGAAGATTTGTATGATCACCCCACTGATCAACTAGGGTGGAATCGTTTCACGACCGAAATAAATCCTTTGCAAGGGTTTCTTCCTGGAAACCCCCAAGAAGCTCAAAGCTCTCCAAAACCGGTTTTCACAAAATGATAACCAATAATGAGAGAATCGAGTGAGTTTCTGTCTTTTATCCTTTTGACCTTTTTGGCGATTCTTTTACCCTTTTGCGACGCTTTTACCTTTTTCCACTCACTTTATTGATTAAAGTAACTTTATAAATTTTCACTTTAGTAATTCTCTCCAAGTCGCATTATAGCACCTTTTTTTACTTTAATTACTCAATGTCACTTTTGAGTGATGCTTTTTCGCCTAGATGACTTCAAATAATGAATTAGTCCCCTTTTCTTACCGACTATAGCCTACAGAAACCAAATAGGCTAATAAGTCGCCTCCTTGGAATGATCACTTGGAAAGGTACAGAGTGAGACAGTTTTCATTGAGTAGCAACCATCATTGTTCCCTTTCTCTTCCATCATTTCTTTCTTTCTTTGCTGCCTACACTCTATGCACTGCTTACTGTTGCCGCCTTTATACACACCTAGGGTAACATGGAAGAAATCTTCAATCCACTGGGTGTGTCCTTGTGGGAAAATATCAAGTTAAGGTGCTGTCACCTGATCCTCGACTCCTCCATCTAGGCCAAATCCTAGCAAAGCCAAGGGGGGTAGTCCCTAATAAAAATAATCTAAGGCTCAATTAAATCTAAGCACAAAAAGAATCTAGGATTTTATTGCAACAAGAACAATATAACAATAAATCAATCTACACTAGCAACATATATCATTCATTCACTATGATTGCTTATGAAAAAGATATCCAGAACATAAGAGATACTTGCATGAAAGATAATGAAAATGGATAGTGATACTTGCAAGTAAATAACAATAAGCAATGAAATACTTCAAGGTAAAGGAAATATTTGTCTTTGTAAAATATCGAAGTAAATGGCTTTAAAAGTAAAAGTAATAAGACCAGTGCCAAATGTTGCAAAATATATGTAATGCCACCGAAATGAAGATTGCAATGTGAATTGTCCTTGTAAAATTTTGATTAGAGTTGATTAGGTTTATTGTGAAGTGGCTCTTGTGTTTGCAAGCCACTTATGTGAGATGTGTGCTATGTGTTGCAAGAAAAGGAAATCTAATCTAGATTTTGCCTCTAAGAGGCTATCCCTTAGATTGGAGGTTGAGCTTGTCGGATGTCCAACAAGGAGAGTATCCCTCTGACTTCGCACACAAGCTCAAGATATTGCCGGATGTCCAACACGGGGAGAACCTAGATTTCAAAGTTCTCGTCTAACTTCACACACAACACTCTTGTGTTTCCAAACAAACAATAACAACTTAAAAGGTTTCCCTATTAATACTACTCCACACTGACCAACTCCAGTTCCGATGAGTTCCCCAGGTCGAGCTAGGCTAGCAAGGGTTCAGAGCATACTACGGGGAGCTGAGGGGAAATGTTTATTTGCCAAATTGAAATAACATAAAATAAATACTGAAATTGAAACTAATCTAGCAAAATATATCTAACTAAGTTAATCTAGAAATTGATTTCTAACTAACTAACTAAGAAAATGAAATCTAATCTAATGTGTTGCAGTGCTTGTGATAAATTTTAAGGTTAATTTTAGCTTTCCCTTTAGGTGTGAGTTGTAAACTTGAAGCAAAATAAACCAGATAAAGCAATCACGCAATGACACTGTTTCCCTCTAGGGGCATTGAAAAGTGGGGACTTGGTTGCCCACTTATTTTGTTGATGATATTTACAATGCTCTTTGGGAAATGCTTGCGGTCCCTTATATAGGACAAGACCACCAAGCTTACAAGTTGTCAAGGTATTTATTGAAGTATGGGGTGCTTTTGGGTGTCCCAGATGCTCTGATTCCACCAAAATCCGACAAAGCTTTCCCTTGTTTATTCACTAACCTGCAAAAAACAGCAAGTGAAAGAGATCAAATAGCTCCAAAAAACACTTTGGAAAATGTCTTTGGATTATAAAACTTAAAGCCCAAAAATTGCAGAAAAATTCTAAGTAAAAAATTGAATCTAACTAGTAAATTACAACACTAACCAAGCCTAAATAAGAGCTCTTTTAGTGACTTTTGTTTTCTGTTCAAAAACAAAAACAAATGAGCACTATGTAGCTTGATCTTACAATGAAAGAACTTTTTTAAAACATTCACTTTTAAGCCTTTAAAATTCTAGATGAAAGTACTTACCAAAAAGTGATAAATCTACTTTAGATCTAGCTTTTAGATGAAGAAATAAAGCTTGAATCTAGATCTAAGTAATATGCATGCAAAAGTATTGAAAATAAATCTATTTTTTCAATTAAAATTCAGATCTAACTAATGCATGCAATTTAAAGTAACCAAAAAGAATGAAATTTGGTGAAGGAGAGAGAATAAGCTTGTGCTTGGAACTTCTTCGGCAATGGGGTCCTTTGGTGGAATGAAGAGGGATCTTTCTTCAATGATCTTAGAGGAGAGGTAGAGTCAAGCTAGATCATCCACTCCTCCAAGTGAGATTTCCAAAGCTTCATACCCTTGCAAGAAAAAGGTTAGATAGTAGTATCACCTACAAAAGAGACTCAATGGCACATTAGTTAAGCAAAACATAAAATGCACATCAAAATCTCTAAAATAGATAATCAATAGGATTAAGAAATCAAGCAAGATTAATAATCCTATCCTTAATGAGTAATAGTACTCCTACAAAGGCCAATTCCAACAAATTTGCATAAGAAGAGAATG